>KL285502.1:0-15009 GCA_000699545.1 Podiceps cristatus
GTCACCAAAGGGATCTCTTTTCAATCATACTGCAATAAAGTCTGAGAAGGAAGGGAAAGATATACATGCTACTGATAGGGCAGACAGAAGTAAATCTGCCAAGTAACAGAAAAAGTATTTCTTGCACTTTTACTTAATACTTTAAATTTTCTTTCTGGGGGTTGCCATGCAGCATTAATACTTGAGAGTTGCAGCTGCGTCTCTCCTGAGAGTAACAGCATAGTTAGAGTTAATAAGTTCAGTTCCACCAGTCCTCTTTATAAGAAAGTCCGGTTGTTCAATAGAAAACTGAGCCGTGCAAGAATAAGGCAGGCATTTTTACAGAGTTCATATTAAGAAGATATTTGTCCTGTATGAGTCTATCAGAGAGCATCTTTCATACAATGTTGAACCCTAAAATGTGCAAAAAAACACATAAGGCTGGTATCTTCAGTCTTATATTGTTACCAGCAGCTGGAGGAAAAAAATATTGCATGACAGGAGAAAAAAATCCCATTCAAATATTTTATAATCAGACCATTAAATCACCACCAAGCAACCTCTTCAGGACTTCCTATTAGTTGGGATTATTGTCTTCCATAGCAGCCCTAGCATGACATCCAGTTCTGAATCCTATGGTTCACACATAAATAAAGCAGATTATCATGACAAGCATTATTAATGATGCCACAATAATGTGCCCGTCACAATAACTTGTCACAATAATGATGCAATTGCCCTAAACTGACATATTCCAAACGCACAACCCACCCTGCTACAGCAGCATGTACATTAACAAGATCACATCTCTATCTGAAATAATGACTTGAAAGCCTTAAAAAAAGTCATCTTATAGATCTTCAAGTTGAACAACTCATACTTTTGTATGGAACAAATCTATTCAGTTGACATCACCAGCAGGTATAAATCTTCAGAAAAGGAATTAAATTATTCCCCAGAGACTTCCTTCTCCCTCACATTCTGTTTGCAAATGAGCTATCACCCAAATGGCTTATTCTGTTCCCGTTCCCTGCCCCTGCATTTGTAAGCACTATAATATCACTTTGCAGCTTCCATGTCATAGCATCTATTGCAGGATCTCAGCATGTTTTACATTTTACAGTTCTCAAGTAATTTAGATTCACAAAAGTCAATTCTGGCAAAATGAAGAATCCTTAACAGTCTTCATTTTTCAAAGGCAGAAACTGAGGTACAAACAGATTAACCATAGTCTTTTTCTTGAAAAGCTGAGCATCTATGTCTTTGAAATCAAAACTAATCAAAGCTCAGGAAATTTTAAAGTCAGAGCAATGCTGAAGGAACCAAGAAGAGAGACAGCATTCATCATAAGACTTGCAGAACTGTTTATCTCTCTTTTTTTTTGTACAGTTTCAGTTCTTATGTTAATCTAGAATAACTTTGCTTTTAAAGTAATCAGTTATGCAATATGTAACAAAGGATGTTCAGAGTGAAACATGAAATATGTGAATAAGAATGCTTTGATATTATGGAGCTAGACTTGTTTAGAAACAGAATACTACCCATGTAATAATTTATATTTTGCTATTTATACCACCAAGATGCTCAATACCAGAGTAACCAAGTGCACACCTATGTTCTTTTCTAAGCCCTGACAAATGGGTGAAGTTTTGAGTGCTCTGGGTAGCATCCTGCTGCCCCATGTCTGATCAAGATGTTCTACAAATATATCACTACAGACCATTAGCTACATCATGGAGTGAGTACTGAGACCAGACAGGTCTTCATTAATTTAAGGGAAGCAATTATCTGAAATCCAGCCACTCTGGAAAAGTGATATCTAGCACAACATTTTGAAAGAACCACTCCTCAAGTCACCTGAACTCAGTGCTGTTTGTTGCTCATGACAAATTGTTGAATTCTTTGCTGATGGGAAATAGAAAGAAAAAAAAAAAAAAAAAAAGAAAATATTTTTATCATAATTTTCTGGAGTGTGTCCAAAGAAGTGCCACAAAACTGGTGAAGAGTCTGGAGAACAAGTGCTATGAGGAATGGCTGAGGAAACTGGGGTAGTTTGGTATGCAGAAGAGGAGGCTGAGGGGAGACCTAATTGCTCTCCACAGCTACCTGAAGGTTGTAGTGAGGTGTGTGATGGTCTCTTCTCCCAAGCAACTAGTAATAGGATGAGACGAAATGGTCTCAAGTTGCACCAGGGGAGGTTTAGATTGGATATTAGGAAAAACTTATTTACTGAAAGAGTGGTCAAGCACTGGAAGAGGCTGTCCAGGGAAGTGGTGGAATCACCATCCCTGGAGATGTCCAAAAAACGTGTAGATGTGGCACTTCAGGACATGGTTTAGTAGGCCTGGTGGTGTTGGGTTGACAGTTGGACTTGATGATCTTAGAGGTCTTTTTGAACCTTAATGATTCTATGATTCTATGATACACCTTGCAATAATCCCTGCATGACCTATTTTCTTCATGCCTTGGCTGTTATACAGAGAGAACTTTAGACTGGCTGAGTGGGCCGAAGGCTAAATGTTTTAGAAGGACCTCTTCACAAAGAGAGTTACATCTTGCCCCATTGAAGACTTCGGAAATTTTCAAGTGGCTTCCATTGCAAACCAGGATTTCACCCAAAGCGTTTTTGATGATTTTTTACTGACAGCGTTAACTTGCAAAGCTCACTATGGATACTCATCAACAAGACAGACCACAGCTTCAGGACATAAAGTAGGGCATGGAAAGATATATCCTTGCTCTTAAGGGAGGAAGCAAAACAAACATACTAATAAGAGAACAAATAAAGGTGAAGTACATAATGAAAACCAGGAACAAGTAGTGTTTCTGGCAGAGAAGGTGCAATACATAATATTCTCATGTCAACATGAGGAATAGTTAAGTACGTTAAGGGCTGCAATTGAAAAAAAAATATGGGAAAATAAACTGCTCCCATTTATGTGAAATGCATAGCTATGTTTTATCCAGAATAATTATGTTAATAATATCATGCTTATGCCTTCATCTTGTAATGAAGTGTGGGTGTAAAAATGGAGCTACTGTAATCATTGCATCTATTATTATCTGGAGATGAAGGATGAGATTCATCTCACTTAGCTTTATAAGAGTTGTGCATCACATCTAAGTTCATTACGTAGACTCCCTTTGGAGTCAACTGTCAGATAAGCACTTCCCAACTTAAGATGTTTAAGACAGTCAAGACTAATAGTCTTTGGACTTGCCTGTCCATTACCATTGATTAATAGAAAGAACCCAAAGACTAACTTTACTAGATAGACACCTTTCACATAGCTAAAGTTAGCTGATACTAATTCTACTTTAATAGCATTTTCTCACATTAAATCTTCTTGAGATTAAGTCTTTGAAGTCTAGATCTGCAATTACATTTACATATAAACACATGCTTAAATGTTTTGCAAGATCTCAACCAGGCACTTCTCAGGAATAAAATTTGAGCAGATAGTTACAATTTCCTTATTTCCTTCAAGAATTATAATTGTAAATAGTTCATTTTGTTCATATATAAATTAGCAAAGCATTTTACGTATCTAGGATTGTCAGAGTAAATCTTTAATTGAAGTGCATAAAGAGATTTTGTCAACCTAGTGGACTTCCTCCTGGAAAAAAGCAATGGTAAGTGCTGACATCTGTAGCAAATGCTGCATTCCTGACTGCTGTACCACACTGTAAAACTCTCATAAAATAGCTGTCATCTGCGTCGCATTTTCATAAAACAGAAAATTAATCAACAGGCCTTCCTTTTCAATGGCACAACTAGGTCCTGTCAGTTCCAGTGGTCCTAAACTCTAAGCCAATCTCCTAAAGCAGGGCCACATGGATTCACTGTTCACTTCTGCAAGTGATTATACTGCATCAGTTCTGTGACAAGACTTTGCATTAACTGCGTGATACTAGCTGCTGTAGCACTGACTGTGAACAGAGAAATCTGTGGAAACAGAGATGATAAACTGTGCCAAATAAGCCATGACTGCTGCAGTCAAGGCCGCCTTTGGTCAAGCTGCTGAAGAGTAAACTTGACACACTTAATCCATTTGCAAAGCTTCGGAAACAAAATTGTCCCCTCCCTGGAAGTGTTCAAGGCCAGGTTTGATGGGGCTTTAAGCATCCAGGTCTAGTGGAAGGTGCCCCAGCCCATGGCAGGGGGGATGGAACAAGGTGATCTTTAAGGTCGCTTACAACCCAGACCATTCTATGATTTATGATTCTATAATCCTATGAAAATAAATACTTACAGTATCTAAGTGCTGGACTTCCTGCCTCCAGAGGGGAAAGGTTCATAATTTCATTCTAATTTGTATTTACCCTCTAATCCAGCATAGCTATGCTATTTTTGTATTTAGACAGTCATATGCCCATGCTCTTCAGTGTTTATTTTCTTACTTTTTTACCTCCAGCATATCATACTTAGAAAAGCTGTTTGGGTATTTAAATCTTTGGTTGATGTGCAGAACTTAAATGACCATGACTTCCAGAAGTTTCACATCACGATTGTGAGAGTCTGGAAAGTAAGATACATGGATTTAAAGCTTTGGTCCTGGTCATTCCACCCCCTCGCCCTTTTTTCTCCTTATTCTCTTTTTATGCTGGAGGAAAAGTGCATGAAAAAGGGCATCATTATGGAATAAAGCTGCAATGTATCTTCTTCTTAAGAGGTGAGGAGCAGAACCTGTCTGCAAAGTTTCTCTGATTCTTAGAAATCTGGATGCAAAGTTAGCATCACTTACTTATTTGGGTGTAAGTAAGCCATAAAGGAGAGCTGTAAGAGCTACATTTTACATTTTGCCTTTACTGCTATTAGACCTATCACAGTGTGAGAGACCTCTTTTCCAGTACAGGAGCCAGCAGCCAACATGTTGCTGCAAGGAACAGATGATGACTTTAGCTAAAGGTGTTGTTTTGCTGCCATGACATCTTTGTAAGGAATGTGGGCTGGTGAGAATTTTTTGAATGTTTTGTTTCCCCATCTTTCCTATAGGCCCCCTTTCAGAACTGAAAGGCCGCAATCAGGTCTCCCCGCAGCCTTCTCTTCTCCAGACTGAACAAGCCCAACTCTCTCAGCCTGTCCCCATAGCAGAGCTGCTCCAGCCCTCGGATCATTCTTGTAGCCTCCTCTGGACCCGCTCCAACAGCTCCATGTCTCTCCTGTGCTGAGGCCCCAGAGCAGGCGGCAGCACTGCAGGGGGGTCTCACCAGAGCGGAGCAGAGGGGCAGAATCCCCTCCCTCGACCTGCTGCCCACGCTGCTGGGGATGCAGCCCAGGAGACGGTTGGCCTTCTGGGCTGCCAGCGCACATTGCCGGCTCATGTCCAGCTTTTCATCCATCATTTTGGCATGGAGTTCTAGGCACGGACTTGGGGTCAAACTACCAGTTGTATGGAGTAAGAAGAAAGAGGATTGACTTCTTTCCAAAAGTCTCCTAGCAAGGACTTGTTGCCTTCAGTCAACAGAAATGAGGAATAACCGCTTTATCATGCTTGGTCTTTTCTGTCTGTTCTTCATCCATTAAAATGCCATGCAGAAGCCATAGAAGCAGAGCTGGACCCTAAACAGCCAAGCTATTTAAAGTAGATAAAAATGCAAATTCTAGCAACATACAGGTTGTTGCTCTGGATGTTTTACGACAGTTGCCAAAATGTAAAAAACAAGTCTACTAAAGAGATCGGACTATATATGGGGACACTATCTTAGAAGCTGATGAACACAAAATAAAAAATTAATTTTATAGTTAGGTTGAACAATATGATTTCTTTGTTTTTCCTGTGCTACACTTACTAATAGAATCTCCTCTTAACAAATAAGTCTGAGAGTGACTTAATTGCTTAATAATTTGCTATATTCAGTTAATGTAGTA
Source organism: Podiceps cristatus (assembly GCA_000699545.1). Classification (NCBI taxonomy): domain Eukaryota; kingdom Metazoa; phylum Chordata; class Aves; order Podicipediformes; family Podicipedidae; genus Podiceps; species Podiceps cristatus. Next base: position 5,852 of record KL285502.1, read on the forward strand.
ATAATTCTAGTCTACCAATTTGCTGCATAGTATTTTGCTGATTTTGTTACTTTATTAATAGAAAATCAATGCAGTAAATTATCAAGATAATTATGTAATATTTTTTTCCTTAGAGAAGCATATAAATATTAAAATTACTCTTTGAGAGAAGACTGAAGTTAGTAAATTTTTCTTATTTTTAATAGAAAACAAACAAACGCAGTTGATCAAGAGGCCAGTATAATTCTCATATATGTTGTACAGTCTATGTAGTACTGAAATAGTGATAGTGTTAGAGAACAAAAATTCTCTTGCATTTTTAATAGCCATAAGCAAATAATAAAGAAAAGCAAGCAGTTACAGTCTGCTGCTTTAAAATATTGGTGTAGGTTTTTTATTAAACTTTGACTTTTTTTAATAAATTGAAATATGAGTGATAGAAAAGACAGATATCAGTATCCCAACATGGTATATTGTAACTACAGCATTACAGAAAAGGAATGGTATTATATTTTACAATTATTTAGTCAAATAGTTAAATCCAGTGGGTCTTAACTAATTTATATTTTTCAGATACCATTGATGTAGCATTTTATTGCACTAGAGAATTTGTGATGAACATTTCTCAAGGGACCCAGTTCTGTAATTGGCTGATTCATCTTTGTAAAAGCCAACTGGGTTTCCAGGAATTTGCATGGGTGAATGCAAATCTGTTCAAAGGGCAAGGAGCTACATTTACAGATGTCTTGTTACTCTGCTGCTGTTTCTGTGTTTGATTCCAGTCCATTACTAAAGTGTAAGACATATATTTGCCAGCACTTCAGAGCATCAACAATTCAGTTGACAATAGCTGCTCTCAGAACCTCTAAACCCAAACCCTTTAAAACATATGTTTTTAAAATTCTGAAGTTGATAAGAACATGGAAACAATCATGGCTGCATGAAAAGGAAATAAATAACAACAGGAGAAAAGAAAGCACATTTTTTAAGAACTGCATTAAAGAGACAAGGGAGAGGCTGATTAGCCTTTATCAAATTAAAAGAAAACATGAGCAAAAAGCCTTAGTCCAATTTATATGCAGACCCTTTCACCTTGCTATAGAAGTGCTAATAAAACATTAATGTAATTATGTAAAAGTCATTTGAGATGCTATCAATCTCTTTTAGACAATAGTCTCAAATAGTGTTATTAAACCAAAATTATCATCATTTTGTACAGTTTGGGGTTCTTAGTCCTGCAGCTTCTGTTTAAGGCACTAGAGTGATCTGCATGTAAGCCTTCTATCACCATTTTTCACATACTAAATCCAAACACAGGAGCTGCTGAAAACAACTAGCTCCGTCATGGCTGAAATCAGGACAAAGGAACAAATATGCAACATGTTCCTCAGCTTGAAAACTTTTAAGTTCACAGATAAAATGTCAGTGACTTTTTTACAGACACTTATCTTTGTTAATGTTTCAGAGAACATATCCTCTAAAAAAATAAATCACATCTTTATATGACTATAAATCACATTCTATTTTCATTCTAACATGCTGCTATTTATAATTCTGTGCTCAGGTTTTTTTCTAAGATGTTATGCTGTTCACTTAAGGAAAAGTTATACGTCTTTAAATTCACTAATAAATAGTTATCCCCATGAGTGTTCCTTCTAAAATTAATTACAAAATTAGAATGCAATTAAAACTGGGAAAAACATCAGAAATTAGATATCAAATAAGTTCTTAGACATACTTACATTTCTTCCTAAGTAATGGTGCTTTGGAGTTGTACAATTCTTTAACTCATCATTACAAAGCACTTAAAGATGTAGCGTTGCCATCCTTAAATATCTTGTATCTTATGCCTGCTGAATTCCATTTAGCTGCTACTCAGTAATAATAACAGAACATGGGATTTAATATTTACATGCTGCAAAACAAGTTAAATAATGCAGATTATATATTTTGTATGATACTGTTGTGCATTATCTGTGTATATTCAAAGCTATTAAAATAAGGCAGAGAATATTAAGTTTCACAAATGTGTCTGATTTAAATTGAAAGCCTATGGCTCACTGAGGATCTGATTTTGTACGATCTCATAATCTAGTGAGTTACTTCCTGTTCCACTGATTTTTATAGACCTTAAACACACTCAGCATTTCTTGAGTTTCCCAGCTCCTTGCAGGATTGAGCCAGGAGTAAAAAATTCATAAAAGGCAAGTAAAGAATTACAGGCATTTTCACAGACCCAACTTCTGAAAACAATAAAAGAAGATTACAGTACTCAGAAGCCCTTTGCATGCAGTGAAAGCAAGAATTAGATTACAAATCCAATAACAGACTAGCACATGAAAGACTGTATCCAGCTCCATCTTACAGCAAGATGAAGCTACTCTTGATAATCCTTTCTTCAGCCTTCTGCCAAAAAGACGGGAAATCTAGTAAAGCATTTGGCTTCTTAATTTAAGACAGTGAAAGGCAGGAATTTCTCTACTCTGCCCTCGTGAGGCCCCACCTGGAGTCCTGTGTCCAGGTCTGGGGCCCGCAGTACAAGAAAGATGCAGAACTGTTGGAGAGGGTTCAGAGGAGGCCACGAAGATGATTCGAGGGCTGGAGCACCTCCCCTACGAAGAGAGGCTGAGGGAGCTGGGCTTGTTCAGCCTAGAGAAGAGAAGGCTGTGGGGGGACCTCATTGCAGCCTTCCAGTACCTGAAGGGAACGTACAAAGAGGAGGGGAATCAACTTTTTAAAAGGGTAGAAAATGACAGGACAAGGGGGAATGGATTGAAGCTGAAGGAGGGAAGGTTTAAATTAGATATTAGGGGGAAGTTTTTTACGGAGAGGGTGGTGAGGTGCTGGAACAGGCTGCCCAGAGAGGTGGTGGATGCCCCATGCCTGGAGGTGTTCAAGGCCAGGTTGGACGGGGCCCTGGGCAACCTCATGTAGATCCAGGCCAGGAGGTTGGTGTCCCTGCCTGTGGCAGGGGGATTGGAACTCTGTGATCCTTGGGGTCCCTTCCAACCCAGACCTTTCTATGATTCTATGATTCTATGAATTGCAAGGCAGCTCATATATTTCACATACGGTGAAATTCAGCTGACCAATGTAGAAAGACACAATTTTGAAGACAGAATGCTTGGTAGCATCTACACCAGCCACAACACAGGCTGAAGGGCCAGACCCCTTTCCTCCATACTGCTAACCATATTGCTCAATGCCTAGATCGGTTTGGGGCATTGATAATTCCTGTAAAAGCACATATTATTTACTTATACTAAGATATCAATAAATAGCCTTTTCTTAATAAGCCATGTAATTAACCTACTAGACCTGTAAAATGAACAATAAGGTACAGAAGGAAACTTGCGTGTTTCTAAAATTAATTGCTGTATGTTAGAATGCTATATCGTACTTCTAAATCCATGCAAAATTGGCAGCTGTCATCAATTTATAGTTAGTTGGTTTGTTACATTTGCAATGAAGCCCGAGACAGTAACTGCTTTCACAAACTCTGTACTCATATGCTCATACCTGTTTCAGTAGAGATTAACAGTTAAACATTGGGATTATGCTTCAAAAATACAAAAGTGAATTTCAACTGTTACTGAGTTTTGATATTCGGGCAGCAAGAGTTATCTGTACTCATCAAAATCTGGGATTTTTTTAATGAATATGAATAAATTGATCTGATCAATGCCAAAATACAGCAACAGCTGGGATACCTCATTAGGGGAAGTTTTGTTTAAATAATAGCTGAAGCTTGACATATGATTTTGATGCACAAAGTAAAAAGTTAGGTTTAGAAACCTTTGCACTATCTTTGCATGTGCCTGATGAAATGTCTCTAGTAATCTCCACAATGATAAGTAACGCCGTTATACTAAAGGTCACATTCTTCAAACACAGGAAGGCGGATACTGAAGAAGGCCAATTTATCTGCAGTGTTCCACCTTTTACTGTGTGTAACCAATTGTCATGTTTACAATTGCATTTTTTACAAGTTGTCGACTTTAGTTCCTACCATACATTAAATATGAACTGTATTCAGGATGAGCTTCATACAAAACACCATTTTCACTGTTAAGGTGTGATTAAGAAGCTACAAACCCTCTCAATCTTATCAGTGGAGGTTGTACGCATACATTTTTTTTTTCCATATAGAAGACTCTTTTACAATAACATGACTACATCCATTCATATGAAAGGGAGGGGTGCGCCTTTTTAGATATATGAGTAATAATTGTATCTCTTACCAAAATAGTTTATCCTGAATGAAATTTCTGTTAACCAAGAGATAAAAGAATTGTTTCTGAAGCTCCTTCACTCTGAAACAACATGACTTGCAGAATCCGGCCCACCACATGGATTTCTTTGACAGAGATTATTTAAAATATTCTAGTAACTAGTTGATACTCATGGTATATGCATATTCAGCAGTGCTACATAATTCTGTTTTGACTCACTGATTGGATGACTAGAATTTTCATAAATAAAGGATGGAGAAATCAAAGAGGTCTGAAGATAGACACACAGAATGGCATTCATGAGATCACAAATATAGACATCAGCAGTACAGATATTTTCATGTCAGCTAGTTGTCAAGACTTTTTCACAGTGAGTGGAGTAAAATTGGCACTTTCAAAGCATGAGTCATCTCATCCTAAAATAGATGATTAAAATAGGTCAGATGAATCATTGGATATTGCTCTCTATTGACCTTGAAGAGAGCATTGGGTTACAAGCTAGTATGTACACATATAGACTGCAAACATATGAAGCTGGGTGAGAGAGGGACAACCCAGGATATCTCTGGAAACAATATTTTCACAACCAGATTTATAAGCACAGACGAGAATAATAGACTAATATTTCCTAAGGTGAGGGGGGAAGAAAGGTTGTTCACATCTTAATGGAAAATAAGCGAAAAGACAATGCATGTGATTTAAAGGGATGCCTTATGTCTGTGTGTAAAGTTTTTGGATAAAAGTATTTTCCTGGCTCTAGAAGTTGCACACATTCTTTGAAATATTATCATACTGTTTCAGTACATCATATCCATATATATTATCATCAAATGTCTTTGTAGCTTCCAGACTTGTATCAGAAATTAGAAAAGGTATCTCAATTCTTAGAACATCTGAAATCAGTTTTAAAAATGAGTTAGAAGAAAAAAAAAATCCATTTATCAAAGTTGTTGTTACAGTAAGTGGTAGATGATCCTAGATCCAATCTAGTCAGCTGTTTTGTTAATACAGGCCAAAAAAAGACGAGCATAATAGCCACATATAGGAATCCAGACCCACATTCCAGCATACAAAAAACAATGTCCTTGTGTCTCATCTTTTCTTCATACCAGCCATCCCTTTGCTCCTTACATCTACAGCTTCTCTTGTACTGCAAAGTGTACCTTGCGGACTTTGCAAGGATCAGAGTCAGAACAAGGAGAAAGTAACTAACTCTTCTATTTGTCTTTAAAATGTGTCTGTAATTTATACATTGGTATACGGTTGGATTTATCCACATTGTGCTAAGCTGAATTTAAATGTTACAAGCTCACCAAATTTTCAGTGTATTCATACAAAGACAACCATGTTGTTGTTATTATAAGAAACTTCAGCCTTTCCTTCCAGTTATAATTGATGAATATTTCAGCTTTAGTCCCAGAAACCTTCCCTTTCTTTATTACATTGGTAAACATAGGTTTTATTAATTCTTCTTCTTAATCTACTGATGTCAGTACTATGTCTTCGTTCAGCAAACAGCAAAGCAGGTAGTTCCAAAAGCACATGTCAAACCTTTAAGTTCCATTAAACCAAGGGATGATAAGGTAATGCGAAGGAAACTCAGTGAGCACTACATATGTGAGAATGGCTGAATGCCTGTAGTGACACTTCTTTCCCTTTATAAGAACAAAACAAATGGGAAGGCTTTGTTGGCAAAAGTAAACTTTGCAAATAAGATCCATATTTTTTTTCACAGAAAATATTATTTTTAAAAAGTACATGAAAATAAAACCTGAATTATATTTTTAAAAAAACAACAACCACCAAACAAAAACAAACAAACACAAACAAACAAACAAACACCACCAAAAAAACCCCCACAACTCACTGGTGATTTTAAGTAAGTGTGATTGTAAACTGTTTTTCTCCTGAATATGTATGGTTATTCCTGGTTATTTGGAGAGGAGACTTTATCCAAATATTAGCTTTCTGTTGGTTGGTTGGTTGGTTTGTTTGTTTGTTTACACATGTAATCTGCACATAGTAGTAGACAAATTGTCTGTAGAAATTGAAAGTAAGCATTTTCCTTACACCCCTATGGAAATGTATATAACATAAAAATAAAAAGGAGCGTTTTCTCTTATTCACGTTCATATCCAAGTGAAACTGCACTGAATATATGAATTTTTTACCATATTTTCAAATTCTAAAGTGCCAAGAGGACTTAGGAGTTTCAGTGTGAAAGTTGTTCTTTCATTCATGTCGATATTTTTAATGTATACAAAGACCCTTGCTTATCCTAGCTCTCTTTCTAGATTAAAAGTATTTTGAAAGCAACAAAACTGATTGCTGCTTGTGCTATGAAAAAAGTTGTTCTCGGGTTGCTGTAATATACTATTGGCACGATTAAAATTTTTGTCTGGATAGGGATCTTGTGCAATATTCCCCAGAAAAACTGTGCAATCGTCTTTGCATCAAAGGCTGTACAGGTCCTTCTCATCGTTCCACCCAGACAAAGGGAGACTGTTGTAGGTTTACATGTGAATGCTTAAGAAGATCTTGTGTTGTCTTTTATTAAAACAATTTTGCCAATTAACCTGGGGCTTTAAAGATCCCTTTTTTTTTTTTTTTTTGGGGGGGGGGGGAAGGATGATTTGGAGATATGTCACAACAATTAACCTATGATTCTGAACATGATAGCAAGTTCTGGTATATTCACAGACACCATTTCCATCAGGATCCTGCTCCTAGGAAAAACCATTGTTCAGTGGCCTGTCCTGTTATTTTTCTGCTGTTATCTGTCTTAGCCTCTAGGCCTGACAGCTCCTTTCGACATGTCCTTTTTTACTGTATGTACGTCCACTGCCACATTCCTTATACCATGAATTATGCCCATAGGTATTTATCATACTGCCTAGGTTATTGGTTAATTACCTGCTTGCTGAGCTATATATCTTCACCTATTAGGTAAAGCCTATGATGTAACAGGAGGTGGGATATCAGCACGCTAGAATAGCCTACATAGTATTAGCTTACACAGGACAGAAAAAGTAGGTGTAACGAAGTAGTTGTAATGAAGGGTGTGCTGCAATAATGAACTTCCTAAGTCCGTCAGAAAACATGGACTAAGGTTACTAAGCTGTGCCTAATGCATGCTGACCCACCGTCATGGCTACTGTCCGTCCTGCGGGTTACACGAAGGGCCATGCGGATGAACAACTATGATTCTACCAAACATCCCAAGCAGCTTTAGTTTGAAAGATTTCAGGGAACTCACAATTCGTTGCAACGTGTGCATAAAATGCAGTACGCACCCACTTTGCTGTTTAACTGTCTAAAAGCACTTCTGTTGATCTATTGTTTAACAGTGTGAAAATATCTCAGGTATATGGTGTTTCATAGATTTATTAGCCTGTCACCCAAAATCTAACCTGCATTTACAGCATTTAGTTACCTCCAGAAGTGGATCATTTTCCATTTTATTCCATTTAGCATTTTCTGTCTAGGTTCTTATCCAGCTCCTCTTAAACATGTTTGATTTATTTTTCCAATTTACACCAGTTTTTCAATGGTCATTATGCTTAAATATTCCCTTTAATACACTTTCTTATCCCACATACTTCTGTTCCTTTCTCAATAGGCTTGCACAACGCAGATCCAGACTACAATGCCAGATCTCTCTCCTTACAGCAGAGTCACCACAACCTCAGCCTATTACCTTTCTTCTGCTTTCAGGTTCTTCGCTAGTATTGCCCATTACATCTGTAAGTAGAGATGGGTTGAGAAGGACATTATTATGTTTAATTATAAAGGAGACTGGAAGAAAAAATAGTTTTTCAATGTTTACACTGTAACAATTGAACTTGTCGTTGAAAACCAAGTACCAAACTTGAGCTTTGTCTTTGTAGACAAAAAGTCAGTAATCTTTGAATATAAATCCAGGCATATTTCAGTTGTACTTGCATTGGATTGGGAAAAAATTATTTCTGTCTGGAAAGAAACATTTGGTGGAAATTATTTACCCATTTCTCCTTTATGATGTGCTTGTTGATTTATGTAATGCCGCCCGGCTCTTCCCCTAAAATCCTCTTAACAGTATGCTTTCCAAAGAGTCTGTACATCCCAAACTTCTCCTACATAGCTAGGACAATAGTGGACAGTAGAAAACTTTCAAATAAATAAACGAGTAGAACATCTGTTGATTTAAAATGCTCTATCCACTTGAATTTTTAATTCCCTTTCCAGTCTCTTCTCTCTTAATTATCTGTTCAGATAGTAAGTGGTGTTGAGATGACACTTTTCTCAGATACTTATCCATAAAGTGATGAGCTCACTCATACTGCTATATAAATTCCTATTATTATTTGCAGGATTAAGTGAATGAAGTGGGTTTTTACACTGTGTTTTGTCACTGAGGTGAGCTACCTGAGTCTCAGAAACCAAATTTATTTCTCAAGAAAGCAACCCACAGCCTGAAAATTGACTCTCTGAAGACAGTTTAATTTGTGGCATTATGCCATATCATTATGAATTCCTTACTTCATTTTCTCACTGCAACTCGAGTTACTCCTCTTTAAAAACTGCCATACTCATTGGTGCTTCAAGCTGCTTCACCCATGGAGTGAATTGACTCCCTTAAGGGTCTTCTTTGTACTTTTCTTTAGGAAAAAGCTTTCTATTTCACCAGAGCTGGTTATGCTCCCAGGTAACAGTAGAGAGTTCCACCCCTTTCTTTAGATTTTTACATCCCACAGTAAAACAGGGGCAAACCAGGCAGGGTACTTCAGTGCTTGCTCAGACCCTGCACTCCAGAGACCCTGTTATCCTCAAAAAAGGAGGTTTGTTCTTTTGCAAGCAATATTTTTTCCCCTCTCATTGTGAGGACTCCGAGTGAAAATTACATTCACAGATTGCTCTATAGCAAATTTCAGTTAAATATAAAAAAAAAAAAAAAAAAAAAAAAAAAAA
>JMFS01121758.1:0-13088 GCA_000699545.1 Podiceps cristatus
TTTTAATAGAAAAATAATCAAGGTGCTTACCTTGTAGATTATCTCTTTGCTTTACTTCACCTCTACTCAAAATCATTAAGATGAGAAGTCGATCCAAGTAGGCACTACATTTGATATCCATACTGTGTCTATTAGGCATCCTCATTGCGCTCTAAGTCACTACTAAGTAGTAATAGGTTCAGTGATCTAGAAGGTAAAAAATGTTTCTGTTCTTCTGTTAGGCTGGAAATTAAACAGGAGGTTAAATGCAAACTGTTGTCTCAAAGTAAGCATTAATGGGCTATGTGTTTTGGAAAGACTTTATATAACAAATCAAGATCACTTCTACTGGAAGAGGTATGATTGAAGGGACATTTGTGCAAGAAATCTACTCATGAAATACCCTAGAATTATTCTTCACAGAACAAGAAGCTTTTCAAACTGGTCAGAAAAGACCCCTTCCGGCACTTTTTCCTAGGTGTTATAGCCATTGCATTATTTCTGAAGGCTTGTTGCAAGAGTAATATGTGTTGGTTTTGTAGCTTTACTAGTATGTATGTTAATTAACTAAGCAGGGCAGTAGTAGTTTGTTTTCTGGAGCTGAAAGAGATGTCAAGAAATAGACTGTTTTTAACTGCTTGGAACAGCGGCAAGGAAGAGTGCTTAGGAAGATTACATAGCTACTCTTATTTTGTTATTTTGTTTCAGGTTTATTGTTATGTGTCTGCCTTAACATGACATCACTGAAAGGAGAAGCAAATCTGATGAACATTGTGGTAAATTATTCAATTAAAGCAATATGAGATGCCTAATGAATAACTAAGTGTCTTCACAGTAGTAAAGCAATAAAACAACTATTTGATCACTAGATAAAAATCCCACTGGTCTGTAATTCACTTGGTTTTAATGATGGGAAAACTGATCTTTATCCTACAGTCTTTACTACTGAAAAATATCTTTTTTTTTTTTCAGAGCACACAAATGACTTGATATTACAGCTATGGTTAATTCAATACTCAGAATTTTCTCGTCTAGATCTTTCAGCGCTATTTGAATTACCTGCTGACATTTGTTACAGCTGTTGTTTAATGGAGTTTTGCTTTTAAGTATAAATGAGTCTTGTTTATATTTGACTGCTGTGGTGCCATTATTTTGTCACATATATATTTGGAACAAATAAATTAACGTTTAGATGTATGAAATGAAATTAAATTAAATACTCAACATATTTATGTCCCAGTTTAAGTATAGCCTATAATAGACAAGAGCACCTCGTTTCTATTTTTTACATTCTTCCAGATAGTCTTTTAGCTCAACATGCATTGTGTACAGAAAAAACACCTAAATGGCCTTATCATTTTAGATATTACTTATTTGACTTTAAATTCAGCCTCCAGTGTAGAAGACTGATAGATAACTTGATTATTTTTGCAAAGTGACCTGCTTACAGGAGCAATACTTGATAACACTATTTTCAGCCTTGATGAAGAGCATAGAACTGCTAGTGAAAAATTGAAATTAGACAAACTTGACCCAGAGCTAACATGTGTTTTCCTAGAACAAAGGTAATGAATTACTGGCCCAACTTATGAGGCAGGTAACAAGCCTCGTCAATACTTAACGTTTTTTCAGAAACATATTTTTAGAGACATCTATGTCCTATTTAGAGGCAAAATAGAGAAGACAAAGGTAGAGAAATAAACTAAATTGGTGCAAGGTTGTGACTGACCTTGAAGAAAGAGCTGTGAATCCTGCCATGGATTGTTGTCCTCTTGTTGCCTAATCAACATACTGCAATAGTGAATTTGTGCATCCATTTTAACTGCAGTTAGTAAAAAATTATGGAGAGTTATCATTTTGAAGACAAGTAGGTTGTTCTTTTTGGTTCCAAGAGATTGAGTCTCACTTATATGTTCGGCATCAAACTATCGATTGTCTAACTTTTTTTTTTTTTTTTTTTTTTGCTAGTTTAATTGTGGATAACTCTAGTTATTTGCCCTCACCTGCAACAATGATGTCATGGGGACACCTAATCAGTCCCTGTCACTTCAGGGCATTGGTACCTTCATCTGCTCTGTTCTCTGGCTGTGGCATTCAGAAGTGTGTTGTCCACAGGACTGAAGTACCCTAACTCAAGTAACTGGATTCAGATTAGAGCAACTGCCTTGATTTTCATGTCCCATGATATACAAGATGCCAGAGTAGATTATTGGATTGCCTCTGTTAGCTCTCAACATTGTGGGTAATCATGTGTGTCCCCTGTTTGTATAATGTAGAGAAGTTTTCCAGAAGAGTGGGGCAAGAATTTTATCCTGGGCTATAGGGTTTGCAAGCTTAATTTGATCAAAATGATTCTTTTCAGTGGTATATTTCTCAACGTCATTTACTGAAAACCTGTTTCATAGTCTTTTTTTTTATTAATATTATTATTTTTCCATTAGTTTTAATTGTTTACAGACAGTAACTTGTCTAACAAACATCATAGCATAGACTTGACAGATCTTTACTAGTAAGCATGGTATCTGTGGTGTAATGCAGGAATAAAAAAGACAATTTACCCTTGCTCAAATAATTCACCATGAATAAATTGTTTAACAGATACAGCAGTTTGTAATCAATTAGAGGAGTACTCTTGCTTTTGCCAGTTAATTGTTTAATCATTATTAATATATGAAAGTAACTTTAAGAACACAGTCTCTTGCAGAAAATCAGTTTTCAAGAATAGCAGAGGTTGATACCCTTAACAGTGGATCAGTAATTAAATAGAAAATTTAGCATTCAAGCTATAGAACTGTGTTAATTTCACTGTCATTCTGATGTGTGATTGGACACTAAAGTCATACGGTAATGTGGCTATCTCATGACTTGACTATAAAATTTCAATATTATTAAATTACAGCTGCTCTGGATTAGATTAAAAATCTACCATAAAACCACATCTTTCACACAGACAGAAAATCAGAAAATAGTGTCAGAAAAGTTTGCAGCAATACTTTTCTACAATACTTTTTGACAATACTCTTCCAGATTTAGCAATTTGAATGTCATATCAGTGTTTTGGCAAATATTAATGATGGAGACTGTTTCAGGTATCGATCTTTAGATATGTGGTTTAATTAGTTTTTCAGGACTCAGTAATTTTTTCAGAGAAGTGATAGGTATCTAACTGCTTCAGCAATGACTAACAGGGCTTTTAGTTGTTATTTATAAGACTTTTTCCCATAACATGTCTAAACCTGGGCAATAATTAAGTATTTTAAAAAAAGTCTATCTTCTATTGCATAAACCTGGTTTAGATCATATAATCATTTAGATTGGAAAAGACCTTTAAGATCAAGTCCAATCAGTAACCCAGTACTGTCAACTCCACCACTAAACCATGTCCCTAAGCACCACGTCTACCCATCTTTTAAATTCCTCCAGGGATGGTGACACAACCACTTCCCTGGGCAGCCTGTTCCAGGGCTTGACAACCCTTTTGGTGAAGAAATATTTCCTAACATCTAATCTAAACCTCCCCTGGCACAACTTGAGGTCGTTTCCTCTTGTCTTATCCCTTATTAATTGGGAGAAGAGACCGGCACACACATCTTCATTGAGGATGGGAAAGTACATGGAAATGCATTTAAAAATCTTAAATGCATTATGTTTGTATTAGTGGTGACACCATAGGGGACGTATAGTAATGACTTTCATCAGCTCTTCCAAACATTTTCAGTACAAGGCTGATTAGGTCAACTCTTTAAAGTAGACCACATAAAATTTTGCTTCAATAAAGTATTAGGGTTTTTTTTTCTGACAGAAAATGCAATTTTGTAAAACCTGAAAGTTTGTAATTTAGTTATTTGAATTAAACTCTCACCAGAAGGGCCAGTTTCAGATCAAACAAGCATCTCTCACATCACAGCCAGTACTGGGCAGATCAAGACTGAATTCTACTGAGTAAGTATATGAACCTCTGAAAGTGGCATATCTCAAGAATTGCCTTAAGTTTGTTTTAGGGAGTAAATATTTATCTGGCTATAGAAGATATAGAAGTAAATATTTATCTGGCTTTACCTGGTGCAGGTAAAGCAGGATTTGTATGCAGATGCAGAGGTACTAGGATAGCTATTATATTTGGAAAACTTACATGGCTGTTTTGGGCACACATGAGGTTTTTAGGAGCAAGACTTTTATGTCTTTTATACCATTACCAAATGCAAACAAATGTTCCACACTATGATTTCTAACAACCATTAAGGGGAATAAGTTCTTTACCAGCCTCTTCGGAATATGTGTTTACGTCTGCCAACAGCAGAAACTGTGTATATGCTAATTTAACTGCAATGTTTTTTTTATCTGAACAGTAGAATGAACTTTAATCAAAATTAGAGCTATATTTTAAAACCATAGTCAACCAAATAATCAGTTATGGTTTAGTTCTAATAGATACATAGATATTCAGATGTTTTTGCCTCTAAACACAGATCTTGATGTTAAAACTTTGCAAAGCCATTTTCTTTTGAAGGATTCATAGACAGTGAACAGGGGGACCAAGTGCACCCTCAACAAGTTAGCAGATGACACCAAGCTGAGTGATGTGGTTGAGATCTCTGAGTGCTAGGGTGACATCCAGAGGGAAGCGGACAAGCTCAAGAGGTGGGCCCATTTGAACATCATGAGGTTCAACAAGGAGAAATGCAAGGTCCTGCATCTGGGTCGGGGCAACACCTGGTATCAATACAGGCTGGGAGATGAAGGGATTGAGAGCAGTCCTGCAGAGAATGGCTTGGGGGTACTGGTGGATGAAAAGCTGGATGTGAGCCAGCAATGTGGATTTTCAGCCCAGAAGGCCACCTGTGCCCTGGGCTGCATCCCCAGCAGCGTGGGCAGCAGGTCGAGGGGGGGATTCTGCCCCTCTGCTCCGCTCTGGTGAGATCCCCCTGCAGTGCTGCCTCCTGCTCTGGGGCCTCAGCACATGAAAGGTTGCTTGTGCAAAGCATTTGACACTGTACCCCATGACATCCTTATCTCTAAATTGGAGAAATATGGATTTGATGGATGGACCACTCAGTGGATAAGGAACTGGCTGGACAGTCACACTCAAAGAGTTGTGGTCAATGGCTTGATGTCCAAGTGGAGACTGGTGACAAGTGGCATTCCTCAGGGGTTGGTGTTGGGACCAGCACAGTTTAACATCTTTGTCGGTAATTTGGACACTAGAATGGAGTGCACCCTCATCAAGTTTGCTGACAACACCAAGGTGTGTGGTGTGGTCAACACACTGGAGGGAAGGGATGCCATTCAGACAGGCTTGAGAGGTGGGCCTGTGCTAACCTTATGAAGTTCAACAAGATCAAGTGCAAGGTCCTTGATCAAGCATAAATACAGGCTGAGTGGAGAATGGATTGAGAGCAGCCCTGAGGAGAAGCACTTGTGGATGTTGTGGATGAAAAGCTGGACATGACCTGACAATGTGTACTCACAGCCCAGAAGTTCAACTGTATCCTGAGCTGCATCAAGAGAAGCGTGGCCAGCAGGTCGAGGAAAGCGATTTTTCCCCTCTACTCTGCTCTCATGAGACTCCACCTGGAGTACTGTGTCTAGCTCTGGGGTCCTCAACATAAGAAGGATGTAGACCTGTGGGAGCAAATCCAAACGAAGGCCACAAATTTATCAGAGGGCTGGAGCACCTCTCCTATGAAGACAAGCTGAGAGAGTTGGGGTTGTTCAGCCTAGAGAAGAGAAGGCTCCAGGGGGACCTTATTGTAGCCTTTCAATAAAGGGGCTTATAAGAAAGATGTGGGCAGACTTTCTAGCAAGGCCTGTTGCAACAGGACAAGGGGTAATGGTTTTAAACTAAAAAAGGGTAGATACAGACTAGACATAAGGAACACATTTTTTACAATGAGGGTGGTGAAACACTGGAACAGGTTGCCCAGAGAGGTGGTCAATGCCTCATACCTGGAACATTCAAAGTCAGGTTGGATGGGGCTCTGAGCAACCTGATCTAGTTGAAGATGTCCCTGGTCATTGCAGGGGGTTGGACTAGATGGCCTTTAAAGGTCCCTTCCAACCCAATCTATTCTATGATTCTATGAATTCCATTTTAGTCCCTTCACCTTTCAGATGAAGCTGTACATAGCTCATGTGGTGACTTCAATTCAAATTCCAATACTTGATAGCAAAAAACCAGGAAATTTTTTCTATAGCCTCTACTAGTACAAATGTTTTTCAAAGCCAATTCAAATATTTTTGTGTTTCATTTCAGCAAGTAATTCAAACTACTCCACTTCTCCCTTTGCACAGTTGATATTTAGTGGCAGATATGATTGCCTCTGAAAACTACCTCCTTTACCATATTCAGATGGCATTGTAAAGGTTTCTAAAATACATCCTGAAACGGTGATGTCTCTTGGATGCTACTTAAAATGCAATTATCATGAAATAGGTACTTAGTCAAAGAGCATCTGGAATGGTCTTTTCCATTTTGAACATTTTGAAAAACATTAGCAGAGAAGAAATTCAGGGAAGAGCAGTTATGGATGATTACAGATCAGGAGGAATCAAATTATAACATATAAAAATGTTTTTAACTTGTCCAAATGAAGAAGCTGAGAAGAAAGGTATTTGAAAACTGTGGTGGGGCTATTTGTCTCTTCTAAGCCTATTCCAATATGTTACTCTCCTTAATAGTGGGAGTTCGGGAAGGATTCTCAGAACCAGAGATACTGGTTCTGATAAACCCTGAAAGGAAAGATTTTGCCCAGCCTCTGAACCATGGGTTTGTATTAGGAAGAAAAACACATCTCTGGGAAAGATGTTTGAAGACAAGGCTCTCCAGAAAGGTCCAGGTGGAACACAGGAACAGGCATTAGGGCAGGGAAAATGTAAGTTTATTTAGGAGTTCAGGAGCAAGGCATGTAGTGGATTCCCATCTGCACAGGGCTCCTGGTCAGGAGGTGAGGGTGCCATGTTAAAGCCTGATCCCGACACCTACCAGCCCCTCTCTATTTGGGGGAGGGGGGGGAAGTAGAGGTTACTGATGTAACTTGACAAGTCAGAAAGATGACCTGTCACACCCTCACCTCTGTTCAGGTGGGAGTGGAGAGCTCTGGAAAAGCCTCTGGAAGGCCTGGAATTATTTGGGGATAAGGATATCTCTGGAGGAAAGAAAGGCTCTCAAACCAACTGGCATTTGGGTTGATGCCTGTGGCAGAGAATTTCTTTGCTGTGTCCTGCTAGCTCAGAAGAAGTGGCATATTTGTATCTGGCTGGCTGATGAGTCTCCTGAAATTGAACTGTCACAGCAGCCACAAGAATAATCATGGATCATGAAAGGCTGAAGGAGGAAGGAAGAAGCAGGTACTTTGATCTGTCAGGATGTAGGGTGTTTTTAAACAAGAATCTACAGATTGTTAAATAAGATCTACATACCACAGAAAAAGAAACTGCTTATGTTCTACTGACATTAAACTAAGGATAATGGTAAGTAAGAATTAGATGCAATGCAAGGAAAAGATGTCTTAATGCTAGTATCTGGGGGATGTAAGATGTCACCAAGGTAACTGATGTATATTGCATTAAATGATTCACTATGAATAACACTGGACAAAGCATTGAAAATATGCCTCTATTAATGGGAAGATGAAATCAATGACCCAACATCAAGAATTTCTCTACCAAGCTCTTATTGGCATAAACTACTGAAACGTCTGTATGCATCTTTGCAACTCATCCAGAGTATCCTTTGCTTAACTAAAATAAGAGGCTCAATGCATCTCATCTGCAATATTTCAAGTGGATTTAGTGAGGCTTCTAGGACTATCTCCTATTCAGAAAAGCTTGCTGTGTCATTACAAAAACAGTGAGGATTTGCCACAAGTCTTCGTTACCTGATCCAAATTTTTAATCTATAATTCTTAAACATGATTTCACTCAAAATAAAATGTTTCAAACTGTATTGTAACTTTGATATTTTAACCACAAGTACTAGCTTAGTGCTTCTTTTTTATTCTGTACTTCTAAGACTTTTCTTCAGTATCCTCAAATTAGGTTCATATGAATATAGGGTTTCTATGGCTGTTCAGATGAAGTAAAGGACCAATATACCTCCTAGAATTGTACATGGTATTGCAGTGCCATCTGTGCCAGAGCCAAAATTAAGATCATGTAGTTATAAGAAAACATTATTGCTTCATTATTGAGAAATGTCTGAATCATGCTTCAAGAAGAATTACATTTAAAAATACTTAAAACAATTAATTTTAACATGTCAGTCAGTAAAATAATACAAAATAAAATTCAAGGAAAAAAAGCTAAGCTTACTTCACTGCCACCCACAAACAGAAGGAAAGATGATAATCAAAATATATAATTAGTAGCAAGAAGAGATATACACTCATTACCTTCATGAAATGTAAAAGGAAGTCCTGATTAAGATTTATAATTAATGCTTTTCAAACAGAGGCCTGTGAATCCTACTTATTCTATGCAAAAATATTCTGCTTCATCTTAACTCTTCAGGTTGTTCTTAATTCATTTCCATCTTTCTATCTGGAAAACAACTGATAGTTAAAGATGCATTATTTTCCTTTTTTTTTCAATTTATTTTCCATGTCAGTAGTCTCTAGATTTTGTCACAGAGATCTTAGGAAACCAGGAAAGGAATAATTGACAAGATAATCTTTTTTCAAGTAGTGTTTAGCAGATAAAGTATTTGCTAAAATTTTTGAAAAATTCTTTTTTTTTTTTTAAAAAAAGTCCTTTTTTATGCTTTAAGTTTTCCTTCGATTTCTTCAAAACTACAATTTGAGCGACCTAATGTTAAATGTAATGGTATAGAGAGACCTGATTCTAATGGAGCTTAGAGGATGATCAAAATAATTTTCACCTTTGAAAGAAAATGCAGAAAAACTATATTTATTTGTCTATATTTTCATATTTTTTCCAACATTTACTTGAAAACAGGTTTGAAATTGGATTGGTTTAATTTATATATGTTTATTCAGTTCATGTTTCCATCAGGCAGAACAGTGATTCCAGACTGCAGTGTTCTTTGGGTTAAAGCAGCTGAAGTTAACAATTTGCATAAAAGCTGGTAGGATGAGGTTCAAACGTTAATGAAAAACAAGGGTTATGAGGATGATCTACATTTTGAAGGGACAGTGTTCTGTGCTGCCCACCATAAGGAATGGTTGTTCCTTATGGCAGTTTGGTTTGGTTTGGTTTAGTTTTTCTTGGGTTGTTTGTTTTTTGTATTTTATTTTTTTTGGGGGAAGAGGGGCGTTTTTGTTTGGTTTGGTTTGTTTTTTTGGGGGGGGTTTTTGGTTGGTTGGTTTTTGTGGGGTTTTTTGTTTGCTTTTTTATTTTAGCTTAGGACTTCTGTTCATTGTATACATTATGCCTCTCAACTTTTTCTCAGAAGAAGAACTTCTTACAAGTTTATAGGATGTGGTCTTAAGTTGTTTAAGCAGAGTTTAATGGCTTTAGAATGATCTCTATTTAGTACCAAGTATGCTGCAAATAGCTGGAGGTGGGGTACAAATACTTCGCTTGGAATACTGATGAACTAAAAAGGGGGGAATGTGTCCGGAATAGGTATGAAAGAGGATTTGTAATGTTTTGAAAGAATAAGTGTAAGGTTTAGGGGAGTTTTCACCAAACAAAAGAAATTCTAAATGTTTGTACAGTTGATACTGCTGACACTAGTCTTAAGGTAAGTAAAAAGAGCTTTCATCTCTGAGATGGAATTCTTTCTTGATCTCTTTGAGCCAGTAAATAAGTAGAACAGATTGACCCTAAAATTCAGTCTTTCCATGTTCTGAAGGCATTATGTAGTTGTAACAATTATTTGTTTCCATTCATATTATAACTATTAATCTTTCCTTTTATAAATTATTTTTTAGCAAATAAAATTGTAATGTACATGCCAAAGTCATTGGTGCAGAATCCACTAAGCTCCTGAAGGCACATTTTCTCAGTAGTCCATGCAAAACTGATTTATTACGCTGCATTTTGCATGGAAAATTTATGCTATAATTGACCTATAATAGATTGCTTTTGATAAATGGTTTAATATACAGTGGAAAAGGTATGTAAATTTGAGGTTAACTTTGGCTTCTAACTGGACCTTTCCTGGAAGGTAAAAATAAAAAAAAAAAAAATATCGCTTACAAACTTGTTCTAAACCTGCAATTTGATACCTGCAGTTCCGGAATAGGGAACCTGGAACTAGAACTTTCAGCAATGCATCAGGACCAAATTTTCTTTCCTTCAGATCTGTTGCCAGTCTGGTTTGCAGATCCAGCTGCAGAGTCTAACAGTACTTTTAAAAGTTATCCTTACTTTCACCACTCAGCAATCTTTTTCCAGTATCAGTGAAAGCAGTTACCCCAGTCACAGTTTTACTTAGCCAAAAATTGAGATTTCCTGAAGATGAGTGGGTGTGGTCACCATTTAACATGGCAGACAGCCAGAGGTTGATTCTTAGGATATTAGTAATATACTGGTAAAATACAGTGCTGACTCTGACAGTCACATTGTCTTGCCTATTGTATAGACAAACAACTTTTCATGCAGGAAACTGTGCTTGTATTTGTTTCCCTTTTTCTTCCATCATGGGCAAGATGGTCAGTATGAATAAATGCAGCCAGTCACATGAGAAAGTAATGGAAGGTCAGGTGTGACATGTTTTTTGTATCCAGGATGATGTTTTCTTTATTTTACTGTTGATGTTATGCATATAACAATAAGCAGTTTCGCAAATTGACAGATTTATCATCTTGACATGCAATTTTCTGTATAACTTTTTCAAAGCTCTGGTTAAGCTATGAGGATATTTCTATTTGGAAAAATAAACTTATTATGATGATGTACAGATTTTTATACTATATTCAAATTTTTCTCTTGAATTCTTACCTTGGTCTGTGGTACTGAGGAAACTGGTTTTCCTGTGCTTGATAACAATGTTCAGTGGTTAAGAAGAATTGGAGAAAAAAATCATGGAGTTGAAAATCCTGTGGTTTAGTCAATCTTTGAACCAAAGTGTTGAAGTTTGGATGCATGGAATGCTTTCTCTAGACCAAAGTGATGAACTTAAAATTTGGTAATGTATTGCACATGGGAATGACAAGATTATAAAACTAAGGACTATGTGGTAAACAGGGGAAGAGTGGTGAAACAGGGAACTGACTAACCATAACCATGAAAACACAAGCAGTCAGGTTAAAAAAAACAGTGATGAAATGGAACATATACAATTTGCCTTATCGAAAGTTAAATTTGAATAATTATTTCAAAAGAGTTTTGCAGGGAACAAGACATTTTGCTTTTCAGAAAGACTGTTATTTCAGGGGAGATTAAACTGTTTGTATATAACTTAAAACATTAGAATCAACACAGAGTAATTGTGACAAGTTTGCAACTTTTCTCAGTTCAGTCTACTCTTAACTAAATTCAGTGAACTACAGAAGCATAACATTAGAAAGGGGAAAATTTCTTTATGAAAATAAGTATGGACCAGTAAAATAAGTTAATTAGCCATTGTGGATGTTAGTTGAAGCAGCTTCAGATTATGCTGACTACTTTTCAGTGACACTTCAGGAAACGTCTTTTGTTCTGTATCATTTTTTTTCTTGTGGTCTGGGAGGGGTGAGGGAGTCCTGTAGACCAAAACAAGCTCCTGATGAACTTGCAAAAGGAAAAGTGGGTTAACTTCTCATGATGACAAGAAGTCAAGGAGGAAAGCTAAAACATGACAAGGGTGTTGTGGATGTATGAACCCAGAGAGCTGTCAATGCGAACAAGGTCAGACTCCAAGTGGAGCAAATCATTTCTCCTCCTCGTCCCTTTCTGGAGGATAGAAGGTAAGGAAAGGGGATTCTGTTTATCATTAGAAGTTATGGTGGATTTTAGAAAATCTTGCTACGGGTCACATATTTGCAAAGCCATCAGCTTTCTTATGCTAGGTAGTCCCAACTTTCAAAGAAATGGTGGGCAAGAGTTCACACTGCCTTTTCAGCTTTCAACATAACTTAGAGGTCATGCCTCTAACTGTAGCTTGAAATAAACTGCTCTGTGGATGAACAGAGGACTCAGTTCTCCTGGGCTGTCAACTTAGCACCCTTCCCAAGTATAAAACTCACTTAAACAGAAAGCAAAGAAATCCAGTATCTGTAAGACCTGATAAAGTGTTGGCTAAAATGGGAGACCCGGGGGAGTGCAAGTATGATTTAGTGAGAAAAATATAATTCTCACATGAATATTCCATCATGTCATCTCTGTTACTGACAAGGTAGGTAAGCAGGTAAGAAAAGAGTAAAACGCATGCCCTAATCTGAGAACCAGATTGTTCTCCTTTTTGTTCTTGTTGGTACAGAAGCTTTGAGAGAAAATCAAGGTTCAGAATAGGCTGATGTAGGGTCAGCAGTATTTACTATCCTAAATGACTTCCTGTATCTGTACATGTGGTATGTAGATATGGCTGCAAAACAAACTAAAGAAAATTCCAGCTATCCAGAAAAATACTGAGTTGGCTTTATGCATATTATCAGTGGTGGTACAGAAAGAATATAATCCTTCCCCAAAAGGAATGCATAGTTCAAGTTAGAAAGTATAGCAAACCATGTTTTCCTTTGTATTAAAGCAAATATCATGGTTTACTAACATGAAGCTACTTCTCCTGTCCAATTGCACTTTTTTTGATTCAGGCTGCAAAGAGAAGGACTACTGTGCTGAATACTAGAGTGTGGCAGGTGGTGTACTTTCACCTTCTGTTTCCTATTTCTTATGCATCTGCAGACTGGTAAGGTTGTAGCTTACTCACTTAAATACATAGACTGTCATTAATCTGTTAAACTTCAGAGACAAAGCAGAAAAGAACTAATGCTAATGTATTTGTGAATGAGTGTAAAGGAGCTTAAATTAGAATCCAAAGATTAATATCCAGCAAACTGATGAAATAAACTGACTACCCTTGAAAAGTAATTCACTTAAACATTTTTAAGCCCTCAATCCTGTCAACATCTGCTTTTTTCAAAACTGATAAAAATGTCAGAAGTGTTCAGTTCATTTAGTACAATAAATACTAATCCTGCACTGATGTCCTGGTTTCAGCCAGGACGGAG
>JMFS01121759.1:0-10481 GCA_000699545.1 Podiceps cristatus
GGGGGGAAGAGGGAGGGGGGTGAACCACACCCACAAAAAGACAGAAAACTAAGAATCAGGGTGTATGTTCTAAGATTCAATATTACTTGGTTTGTTCTGTGCAGTATATTCTCAATAATAAGAGCTTATACATTTTTTTTTCCTCTTTGCTATCCACTGAGCAGCCATAAAATGCTATCCCATCTAAACAGGAGCATCTTTCATTCTCAGTAACATTCTTCTAAGTTTTGAGGCAGTAGATAATAAGGCCTATTGTCCCTAAAGGTTCTATGGTTACTTCAAATATTTTCTTTCTTAGGCTGATGACATGACATGTGTGCACTTTTATTGCTCATTTTTCTAACAGATGCCTAGTGCCCTTAGCGCTTTTAGCGTATTTTTATTACATCGATAGATGCAAGACATAATGTGGATTGTTTTTAAACTGCAATGGTTAAATGAAATCTGTGTGTTCTGGAAAAAAAAAAAAAATCTTATTCTAATGGGGGTTACAGTGGGATGGTTCTCATTTGTTTCCTAAAATAATATTTCACTGTCTTGTTCTTGCAGATATTGCAGGACACAGAATACAAAAATGAATCGACCCAGCTATTGCTCCTTTTGTGCTGAGGACAGCTTTTTTATTTGCACAGCTCTAGTTAGAATGGCACATTCTTTACAGAAGCTGAACATTGGAAATATTCTAAGTTAATTCTTAACATGGAAAGTCAGTTTCTGCTGTTGTTATTAGTAGCTCTTTAATCATTCCTCTATTCATTTACTTTTTCCTTCCCTTGCCAAGTGATGGTTTGGAGGTACTCTTTAACAAATGAAGACTTCATGTGTGACTCCCGGAAGGACTTTTTAATTACAGCCACCTCAATAAATGTAAAACTATTGCAATATAGGTGATTTTTTAAAAAGTATAGGTGGATTTTTTAAATTGAGCTTCTGGAAAGTATCAAGTGTGACTGCCTAGATCTAGGACAGTTGACATCATGGAGGCCTAACTGGTTTTCTCTTTGATTCTGTCACTCAGGGGAGGTGTCTGAGGAATCTTGGTTGGATACTATGAGTACACAATTGGTTGCAAGTTGATGTTGACAGCAAGGATTTGATTTTTATGACCATAAGCCCTCTTTGAGAATTGGGTACTGCTAGGAAAAGAGGCAGGACCCACCTGACAAACTGGCACAAAAGCATTTTTGCCCATGGACTGGCCAACCTGGTGAGGAGAAGTTTACACTAGGAAAAAAGGGGAAGGAAGATGTAGGGAAGATGATTTCTAAGTAACAGTGATATATTTATTTCATGGTCTTGTGACTTCTGATGGATGTACATATTTAGCTGACTTCAAAATAATTGCAGTTATTCCTAAGAATTCAAGGAGGACAGCTGACATTCAGGAGAAAAAAAGGAATGCTTGCTTCAAATGGAATAGGAGAGGAGAAAGAAGAGGGAAAAAAAAAATCAATTGTCATAGTTTCAATTTCCAGACAAACACTCTAATTTTTAAATTATTATTATTATTATTATTCAAGGCAAAAGTAGCAGCCAATATTGATTTTACAGAACCAAACTTTGTCAAACATTCAAGTTCATTTTTTTGTTATGATAGAGTAAGAATCCAGAACTTTTATAAACACAATATAAGGAATAATAGCCATGACAAAAATTCTTCAGAAAACACTAAACAAGAATTAATAATGTTATTAAAAAAAAAAAAAAAATAAGGAGATAGAGAAGGAAATACCACAATGTCATGTAAAGATCAAAGACAATAAACCATTCACCTACTCAACACTGGTAAGTCTGTGGGTGGAATATATGATTCTGTTTTCAGCTTTACATTGCATTATCATTGTGAATCAATTGCAGGAGTCCTGAAAACATTCAGAATTACCAAAGACTGAAAAAAAATGTATTTTTTACCCTCAAGAAGAGAAGATTGATCCTAGTCTCCAAAATATAAAAGACTATTGGAAAAACAAAGAGAAGAACCCATTTACCTAGAAAAAATTACTAATTTTCAACAAAATAATAAATATTAGGGGAAAAGTTACAGGTAAAGAATTACCTTACCAATTTTCCAAAGAAGTTGTTTGCAAGGAGGACAGCAGGCTGTAGATGACAATTTCTTTCAAAAAGGTTCAGTTATCATTAAAGCTCCTGAGATAAGACAATAACAGGCTGTTCCAGCTGTTTTTTCATAGTTTTATAAACAAACTCCATTAACCATCATTCAAAGTTGTATAGGTTACTAAATTAATGTTACATGAGGTTATTCAAGAGAAACATTTTCTGTTCTGTAAGCAAATACTGTTATGCTCTATCTGCTCCCTGGTGTAGAGGGACAATAAAATAGCAACTGTTTTGCTGTCATATCTTCTGAATAATTTGTAATTAGTGCTTTAAAATTAAAAAGTGAGAAGAAACTGCGGTGTTAATTCCTTTATTTATAATCCATTCCATTTTCCATTTGCCTGAAGCATGGTTAGTTTGATAGGCATCTTTTAATTTGTAATTAGTCTTCAGGAAGGACTACTTTCTGATGCTTTAAGCAACGCACTATTTATTAATTTGTGTGCTCTCATTTTACCCAGTGTTTATGCACTATAGACTGGATTCAGTACCCACTGAGTCATAATTGTAAATGAGTTCAGCATTTAGCTCATTTGGCCTTCTTATATTTTTAAACACATAAAACAAAATAAATTATTACTGGATATGTTTAGTTTACATCCTATCTTCTCAGCCTGGCTATTTGCTATGCTTGCAGATAGTTCTTACAGAAAGCAAAACACCTACAGGAACTATTTTCAGTCACTGAGGGGAGCTTCTCTGGAGCCAGCCCGATCTGCAGGAGAGCAGATCTTGGTGCACAGGGGCTTTTCCTGAGGCAGGGAAACGCCAGGGCAGTGAAGAGACCTGCCAGGAGCTGGCAGCAATCCTGAGAGACAGTGATGAGGTCTAGGCCTTGCCAGAGCAACCACAACCACCCCCACGACTGTAAAAATCATCCCCCAGGGAGCATCTCCTCCACCAGCACACACAGAAGGGAGGGGGGCCAATAATCCGGAAGAACGGAAGCTTGCAATGGCAAGGACCAGCAGAAGGAAGTCTTCCCCCAAAGCCTGAGGTGCCCTTGAAGAACTGCTTCACTGCTCTACAGACTGAAGAGGAAAGACTTTTCACATCAGAAGTTATGCTGGAGTTGAGTAAGGCAGTCCAATCTTCTCCTCGTATAACAACCAGTGCAACTAAGAAAAGGCAATAAGTGACAGAAGTAGATGACTGTCCTCTGAGAGGTATGGAGGCACTCATTTGCTGACTTGGCACACTCTCTAGAGATGTGTGCTGCTTACCAGGGGCTCGTATCAGGGATGTCACCAAGAGACTACCAAGCCTCATAGAGCCTGTTATCCGCTGCTGTTGTTTTATGTCAGCACCAGTGATACAGCCAGGAGCGGTCTGAGGACTAGCAAGAAGGATTACAGAGCAGCAATAAGGGAATCTGGAGTGCAAGTATTTGTTTCATCAATCCTCCCAGTCAAGTGCAAGGAGGGTGGACAGCAAGCTCACTACCCTAGATCTGAGGAGAGCAGACTTTGGCTTCTTCAGGGATCTGCTTGGTAGAGTACCATGGGATAAAGACCTGCAGGGAAAAGGGGGTCAAGAAAGCTGGTTAATATTCAAGGATAACCTTCTCCAGGCTCAGAAGTAACACATGCCAACAAAGAGCAAGTTTGGCAAAAACACCAGGAGGCCTGCATGGATGAACAAGGAACCAATGGACAAACTCAGACACAAAAAGGAAGCCTACAGAGGGTGGAAACAAGGACAGGTAGCCTGGGAGGAATACAAAGAATTTTCCAAGCAGCCAGGGATGAGGTTAGGAAAGCTAAAGCCCTGATAGAATTAAATCTGGCCAGGGATGTCAAGGGGAAAAAAATAAGCTTCTATAGGTATGGCAGTGATAAAAGGTAGACTAAGGAAAATGTGAGCCCTCTCTGGAAGAAAACGGGAGACTTGGCTACCCAGGCTATGGGAGAAGGCTGAGGTACTCAACGACTCTTTTGCTTCAGGGACCCCCCTGTACCAGGTACTGTACATACACAAGGTAGTTAAATGTTTCCTCTCCTAATAGGCTGAGAACGAAAATTTCTGAACAGGCACAGAAGAAAAACTGCTGTAAAGCATACAGAGTATAATATTTTGTGACCAGAAAATGTTGTTTTAAGTGGTCATTCTCTTTCTGAATAATTCAAGAGAATGTTAAGTCAGGTGGCTACAAATAGGATAGAAATCATCTCTTCACAAGGAGCAACATGGAGAAGACAAGGGTCAATGAGTACAAGTTGCACTGGTAAACATTTCTCGTGATATAAAAAAGAAATTTTTTACAGTGAGAATGGTCAGTCACTGGAATAACCTTCACAGGGATGTGGTAGAGTCCCCATCACTGGAGGTTTTCAAGACAGGGTGATAGATAATCTTATCTAGGCTCTCTTTCCCACAAAAAGTTGGATCAGATGGTCCTTCAAGGTTTCTTCCAAGCTGGGCTGCTCTATGATTCTATTAATAAATAAGTTTAAAAAAGAAGTGGAGGGAGATAAGTACTAAGTGCTCTCATAGAGATATCTTTCTTTTCAGTAGCATTTCCCAATGGTTTTTTTTTTCCAAAGTTTCTTGTAATTTTATCCTCTTTCTCATAATAAAAGTGATTTGAGCAGCTCTTATTTAAGATTTTAGCTAAATATAAAAATATATTCTAAAATCTTTCCTTATACTTTATGTCTATATTTTTAAGTCATTGTTTGGTTTCTGTACTGTGAATCGTTTCTGAAATTTTTTTATTCCTTACCTTCCATTTTCAGATACTTTTCTGAGTGTTCAGTCTGCATAACCTTGTAGAAGGATCTTGTCTTTGGGATTCTAAGCCATATGTTTTGCCATCTCTGGCTTCTTAATGGGCTGTGATTGAGTTTTCAACCAAACTATGTTCATAATGTCAGATGGTGGAAACTAAATGAGATCAAGATTACTTGGATGACACTTGTAGAAATATAGCAAGAGGGGTGTAATGTCCTGTGTGAGTTAGTTTTTTTTTTTTGTTTTTTTTTTTTTTTTTCTCCAGCTCATGGGTCAAATGCAGAAGTACTTCTGAACATATGCAGTTCCAGTGCTAGGCTGCATAGGGAGAACTTTCACACAAATATTACCTATTTGCCAGCAAGGCTTCTTTATTATATTTATTACATATATTACTGAACTTGTGTAACAGTGCCTTATAAAATGAGAACTTCAATGTGCTTTTTCCCAGTAAAATGAACTGTTGAAATACTGCTTGTTTATAATGAGGAGCTTAAAAATTTCAAGACAATAAGTAGAATCTCAGTTTTTCTATACTGCTTATGAAAAAATGAAATGTCCTGATTGTATTACTGATTACTTATTTTGTACTGAATACACAGACCACACATTTAAACAGATTATTGACCTTTTAAATGATCCAGTACTACAAATTAGTGTCAACAGGCATTTAGGAAAAAACAAAACAAAACATTCATATGCATATGCATAAATAAAAATATAATTATATACTGTAATGGAAGAGTCATGTTACTGTTTCAGTTAAGCATTTTGTTGTCTAGATATTGCATAACAGACTGCAGATCTTTAAGAACTTCAAGAGAGAATTTAATCATCTCAAAAATATTTTAACTGTAAGATATGGCATAAACTGTGAGATATATATCTTTGAGTAAATACAACTAAGCTGAACTATCTGCTGCTAGGTAAGGAAATTTAGATTTAAAGTTTTAAGCAATCACTATTTAGTTATTATCTTCCTGTAAGCTGCTCTAGCAGACCACCATTTTACCACAGTAAAATATTTTTGGAAGCTTCATAGATTTCATAGAGATTTACTTGGGTTTAAAGCCTGAGGGGCTTTTAAATCATCTAATATGACCTCCAGTATAACACAGGTCATTGCACTTCATCCACATATTTATTTTTACTGAATAAAATGATTCTGCATTTTAGTCTTTAGAAAACAGCTGTATGCCATAAGAAGGAAGTAAGAGAGACTGGAATTGGAATTCAGAATGAGTTTGAAAAATTAGATAAATAGTTTTAAAAGGCAAGTAATTCAGTTAAGTGCAGTATGTATTTCCTGTTTAGGTAAGAATATATAACTACAGAAACACAAGATGTAGATCAACTGATTAGATGACAAATACCCATAAATTATCTGGAAGAAAAAGATGATCACAAAACTGATCAAAAATCTACAGTAGTACTGTTTTTCATAGAACAACCACATGGGATATGTAAACAAGAGTGTCTATATTCAGTTTCTCCTAGGTTTCATTTGGAGAAGTAATTTGATTTTGAGGACTTTAGAAAAATTTTGCATGCATTGTAGCTCTGTAGCCCAGAAATATGTTATTGCTTCTGCTGATAACAGGTCATAGACTTTCTATTGACTTTGCAAGGTCCCAGGACTGGGTTTGTTCGTCTTGCTTTGTATGGATTTGTCTAGGCCAGCCTGGAGCTTTATGTTCACCAGCTTTACAATAAAAACACTTCCCTAACAATGAGAAGCAGAAGACTTACCTAAATGTTTTTAGCTTCAGCATAGATATATACATTGTGTGGTGGAATGCTCATTGGTTTTATCTATTTTTTTGACCAGTACATAGTGATAACAAGTAGTTGTCCTGTGTAGAATCAGTTATCTGTGGCCCTATACTAAAGCTGTAGTATAGAAGAGTGAAGCCTTAGGATGACAGCAAAGGTCTTTTTTCACTCAAGATCATATGTTAGCAAAAAAATCCACATCATATATAAATATATATATATAAAGCTAAGAAGGTATTTTTAGTCCTGATATTTAAATAATCTAATACAAAAAAGTCATGTTATGAACCAAGTTAAAACTGTTGCACAACTTCTTTCTTTCCAGTATTCTTTTGGATCTTAAGGATGGCAGGTTTGGTATTTCTCAAGAAGGTTTGCATATTCAGAAACCTGTGCAGGTCATCATACTATGCAAGCAAGGTACACGCTATGTGTTCAGATTCATATAAAAAAGCTCTCTGATGAGCTACCAGAAGAGACTTCTCTTTATACCAGATTGTGATCTGAAAAAATCCTCACAGAAGCAATTATTTTAGAGGTATAAGAATACAACGCATGGCCCAGAAGAAGGCTAAATTTAATTTCTTCAGAGTAAGCTAGTCCAAACACTGTGAATGATACTCCATGGAGCTGAGCTGCATGGCCAGAGATCAGTACCTGGCCTTCCTTTCTTTAGTCGTATTAGTAGATGATACTTTTTTGAATAGATGACTGTTGAATTTTCTTTCATCTCTTTTCTATACATCAGTGTTTTTACAAGATAATGAATTCTCAAGAATTCATTAAATTAATTCATTAAGTTGGTTTTGTTTGTTTGTTTGTTTTTGATATATCAGATAATGCATGTTCTATGCTGT
Organism: Podiceps cristatus; assembly: GCA_000699545.1. Lineage (NCBI taxonomy): Eukaryota > Metazoa > Chordata > Aves > Podicipediformes > Podicipedidae > Podiceps > Podiceps cristatus. Next base: position 7,482 of record JMFS01121759.1, read on the forward strand.
AAAAAAAAAAAAAAAAAAAAAAAAAAAAGGAAAAAAAAACCCTCCTTTCGGTGGTAAAAAAAAAAAAAAAAAAAAAAAAAAAAGGCATAATAATCCATCCTTGCTGGATCTAACAGAATGTCCCTGGAGGATATGATCACTTTGGTCCCTAATCATGTATACTGTGATTATGACAAATTATTAAGAAGCTAAGGATAATAAAAGCAGCCCTGCTAGGCAGGGATAAAAAGATGATTTTTAAAATTACTTATAGCAAGGGAAGAAAAAGCCTACCACTATCAAGTCTGTGCAGCTCCTCCCCATCTGGAAACAGGGGGTTCCAAATATATAACCAAATTTTTGGCATGATTTTTTATTTCTGATTCTTTGTTGATAGCTGCAAATCAGTTATTATATCAAAGATAAAAATCTGCCTAAGCAGTGTATGGCTCCCTAGGCCTTCCCTTCGTTGTAATGTAAACATTGCTACTGTTTTCAGTCCTCTAAACTTTTGAAACATCTCCAGTTTCCTTCTGAGTTATAAAAAAAATAAAATCAGTGGTTGGAGATAATTTAGTTTTTCAGTCCTTCCTAACGAATTTACAGTTCAGGGGGTAAAAACAATTGTGTTATTATCACAGTAATTCGCTACTTCCTTTAGGATTCTTGGGTATGAGTTGCCTAGGCCTGTCAATTTGTCTATTTGTCCTTAGTTAATTTAACAGATGCTGTTTCATATGTTCTATTACTACAGATGGTGAATTTTTTTTCATCCAAGAGGGCAAACCTTTCTTTCTTTTTTTTTTTTTTTTCTTTCCAATCCGAGAGCTAACACAGATGAAAGGAAATTTTCATGTAAGTTTGTATCCTAGTAGTTGTTCTACACAGAAAAAAAATAAATACTGATTGTCACAGCAGAAGATATTTTGTTTCTATGACAATTGGAGGAAATGTTTTGTTTTGGTTTTTTTAAACTTCCAGAGGTTGATGTATTTGTTATTGCCATAAGTCATAAGCATACAAAAAAGCTAAGTTAAGGTTGCGTGAACTAATTTAAAATTTTACAGGCAGCTGATATATATGTTCATTAAAATTGAAACAAACACAAAGAAGAATCAATTCAGCCAGAGTTTTTGATTTTTGGTTAAAACCTTCCTCCTATCTGAAAAATACAAAAATCTAACTAATGAAAAACTTGAGTTTTTGTTTTTCTTTTTCCCCCCTAGTAATAATGTATAATTTTAAGATATTTGACATAATTACTGTTAACTAGGAGTAAAATAAAGCCTCTGATGTGAAGTTTGCTCATCTATGTCTGTCAGTGAAGAAAGGTAGACACATATTAAAAATCAACATATGCAGACTTCTCACCTCCTCCTGCAGTGGCTTAACTTAATGACTCCCCAGCCAGTACAAACCTCATACATACAAGGCCACCATCTCTGCCTGCCCAAGGCACAGAGAGAGGCACTGGGCACTCCATGCTGAATGACTATATCCTCCCTGCAGAGTTTGATCTGAATTTGAGAGGTGTCTGATGTGCTGGGGTAGCTGCTTCCATTGCTGCTGGGAACCATGCCCTGTGGTACATCTCTGCCAATGTTCAGCAGTCCCACACTTAGGATAGTTTTTGGATACCTTCCACCCCAACTGCTGCACAAATTGCTGCCTCTGTTTGCTGTGCTCCCAGCTGGTAATTGCTTTCCCTGGTGCCAGCTGAAGAGGTGCTTTATAATTCCTAACTCTAAATTAAGAGTCATCTGAAGATAACAGGTGTAAGCACCTTTTGAGTAGGATCAGCTCTCAGAGGCTGTTAGAAACTACGAGAGCTTCTAGGAATAAACATCTCTCTTTACTAGCTGTGTGAGCAGCAGCAGCACCCTTCTGGAAGGAAAGCCCAGAAACTGCTTCATGAATTGCTGCATCCCTTACTTGCTTCTGTTTGTACTGTTCTTCTTTGGAGTGTCCTACTCTACTTACTGAGTCCATTTCAGATTCTCCCATCTTTATGTTTGACTGATGTTATTAAAGAATGGGATATAGCTATCGATAAACCTCAAAAGATACGTGCCTACTATGTATCTGTTTCCTTTCACCTGCCACTTCCTTCAGCTCATGTGCCTAATACTGAAATGCCAGAAGTGCAAAGTCCAAGGTTCCACTGTCCTGTTTGCTCTACAAAGAAGAAACACAGAATCACAAAATCACAGAGTGGTTGAGGTTGAAAAGGAAAATCTGGAGGTCACTTGGTCCAATCCCCTTGATCAAGCAGGGTTGCTGAGAGCAGATTGCCTGGGCTGAGGAGATGTGCTTCCTTGTGTGTGGACCAGATTGCATGTTTTGGATTGTCGGGGCAGGGGACATTCTTAGGTTGCAATTCAGCTTTTTCTAACACAGTAGGTATACAACCTAAAACTGGTAAGGTTTGGATTAAATATTTGTTTGTTTATTCTGTTTAGATTAATCATAATTTTGTTTAAAATTTTGTGAATCTTGAGATCTGTTTATTTTGCCTTTTATTTGCCCATCCTCATTTTTAATCCAAATCAGTAGTTTGCAGAATATTGTAATTTGTTACGTTTTTAAGAAAGTTTTATTGTGTTGAGAACAAGTCAGAACTTTTCATGTTTTAAGATGTTTGTAGCAGAAAATATGAAGTATTTCTAACAGGTGCAGTTCACAATGGTTTTGTGTTGACTTTTCACGCATTTTTGAGCATTCATTCTTTCCTAAGAAGTGATTGTAAAAAAATTTCTCACTTAAATCTCCTTACATATTGTATCTATAATTGTATAGGGTTTTTTAAAAAATATATATTTGATTATCTATTCTGTCAAAAATTTTACAATTCCCACTCACAAATACTGTAGTCTCAGTCATATAGAATCTTGTGTTGGCATCTTCATTTCATTATTCATCTCCCTAGTAGCATGGAAGTTGGCACAATTTAAAACCAAGATCACCTATATTAATTTAATAATTATTAAACAATTAATTATTTATCAAATATTATTTAACAAT
>KL285504.1:0-15151 GCA_000699545.1 Podiceps cristatus
ATCCCACCGGGGGAGAGTGAGCAAGCAGCTGCATGATACTTAGTTTTCAGACGGGGTTAAACCACGACACCGAGCTTCCACTGGTCTTCCCACTCCTATGACCTCATATTTATAAGTCTTCAGTCATCTCATTCTTTGAATGAAGATACGTGTCTGTGTTCCTGATTGCTCTATCTGCAAAACCAAACTGCCTGGGTTCTTAATTAAAATGTAAAGGCTGTTTTGTTTTGTTTTCTAAAAGATAAAGTGTGATTCTTTCTTTCAGTTGCTTTTCCTGGGTTACAGAAGCATGTCTTTGATGGTCATGTGTTTTACCATTTTTCCTGGTTTTCTGCACCTGGGATTCTGCTTTCATCTTGAGTCTTCCTCCACTTTCTGGAATTCTTTTATAGATGCCCTAGAATCAATGGGAAATGGATTTCTTCAGTTGCCTGACAGATTAGTAATCATATCCAATTCATTTCCTGAGATACTAATTTTTAGTTCTTTGGCCACTAGCAGAAGAAATTCCTTTCAGCAACTGAGTACAAAAACATGATGTTTTGCCCATCACCAAAGTTTTCTTGACACACAATAATAACAACTCTTGAAATTAAATCTTCTGACAATGGTTAATGACAGCCTTACTGCATGGATAAATTACAATATCTGAAGCTTCCCTTGGCTTGCACATTTCTCACTCATTTGCTACTGCAGCAAATATGAAAATGAGATTCAGAACTATAAAGTGAGACAGATTAGGGTTATACACACATCTACATACACTTTTATATCAATTCTAAGATTATATGTTTATTGCAAGCCACTCCTAATTGTCCCTGAGGAATTTTGTAGAGGCTGGCAGAGGTAATAGTGAAAACTCAGTAAAAAAATTAGAGAACATGAACCAAGCCTGAGAATAAACCAGATCTGATTTACTAGTCATAGCAAAAGCAATGAAAAATAAATAAGAAAAATAGACATCTAACATGCTTTCTGCAGATGCCATATTCTTTCAGACTCATGGTCAAATGTCACCCTTATTTACAACCACAAAGAGGTGATGTTTCACAGTCTGTAACTAAGAAGAGGTTATATTTTCCAAGCTTTCTAATATATTTTATTCATAGATCTGATTGTTCTGATTTATTGGTTCACTAGCTGCTAAATACTTTTAAAAGTTATTTTCCTGTGTGCTATCTGAGCCCCAGTTTTGATGAGGAAAAAGGTTGGCCTCAAGTCAGATTGCTCTAACATGAGCCAGGGTTTTACAACTCAACTTCATCATCCAATGAAAAAAGTGACTCATCTTCTAATCAGAAAAAGAAATCGTACTTGTTCTGATCTGATTTAGATACTCCTTATCTATTTATCCCACTAAAATCTTTCCAGTTCGTATCTCAAAGTAAAGGAGGTTATTTGCGTGTATCAAAAAAAGTTCAGAAATGCTTTGAAAGGGAACAGAACAGAGTGGGAAGAGTTGAAATCACTGTAGTGACAAAGGGTAGCCATAGCATTATATAGCAAAACACATTTTGTCAGTTCTGCTGCCTTTTGTTTCAGTTCAGGACCTTAGTGCTTTAGAGTTTCCCCCCCCAGATGTGGAAAATCCAAGTTGAATTTCATCATTTGCCCTACAGCATTTGACCCATATCTGCAACTTCCCAGCAGAGTATCTTAATCATTCAGCTGTGTATAGCTTTTCAAGGACAAGGAAAACACTCTTGGCAAAGCTATGCCAGTCTATAGCAAAGAACTCAAGATTCACTGAGCTCAGAAAGCATATGCAGAGTATAACTTTTTACATTGTTTGTTAGTCTGCTTACTGATTATATTTTACATTAAACAAAATGTGTAAGGGGAAACCTATCTAGCTAGTATGGGAACTGAGAGTTCTCCTTTCCCAAGCAACCCATAGCTTATTGGCAAGACTGAACTTTGCTTCATCTCCTTTCCTCCATAGCTATGAACCAGAGTGGAACAGCTACTGCAGGAGACCCTTAGATGCCCTTTTACTTCCCAACAGTTTATAGACTAATCACAGAACCATAGAATGTTTTGGGTTGGAAGGGACCCCCAGAGCCCATCTAGCCCAACCCCCCTGCAGTGAGCAGGGACACCATTACCCAGATCAGGTTGCTCAGAGCCCCGTCCAACCGGGGCTTGAATGTTTCCAGGGATGGGGCCTCCACCACCTCTCTGGGCAACCCATTCCAGTGTTTCACCACCCTCATTGGAAAGAATTTCCTCCTTATAACCAGTCTAAACCTGCCCTGTCTTAGTTTAAAACCATTACCCCTCATCCTGTCACCATTGTCCCTACTGAAAAGATTTCCCCCCTCTTTCCCATAGGCCCCTTTAAGTACTGGAAGGTCGCAATCAGGTCTCCCCGCAGCCTTCTCTTCTCCAGGCTGAACAAGCCCAACTCTCTCAGCCTGTCCTCACGGCAGAGCTGCTCCAGCCCTCGGATCATTCTTGTAGCCTCCTCTGGACCCGCTCCAACAGCTCCATGTCCTTCTTGTGCTGAGGGCTCCAGAGCATCATCAGGTTTGAACAAAAAGACTCTGTGTAAAGTCTTCAAGCCAGAGCAGCTGCACATTTGTACCCATTCTTCTTGAGAAGGTTGTGAAGGAAAGGACCATCTCCATCACTAATGCCAGCTGCGCTTGGATGTGACTTGCAGCTTACCCCTTTCCAGAGGTTTCCTTATACGCTAGTTTAGATGGTTTCCCACTCATGTGAATTGGCTTTGAAATGAAGTGATCCCACATCATAGCACTGAAATCCTTTTAGATATATTGTCTAGAGAATCTAGGTGACAGAAAATTATTGTGGCTCCCATTTGCAGGAGTTAATGCACCTGCCCATAAGATCCTGCAGCGCTAACCATGGTAGCCTCCAAGCTCTCTGTAAAGGCAAGCCACAGGCTCTGTTTTAATTCTTCATCTTGAAAATCAACATACTGTGCAGAGATGCATAGAGAAGAAATACAGAGAAGAAATACAAAAACGTAAAGCACAGATGCTACAGTAATAAAAGTGTGTAAATAAGAAAGTTTGATAAATATTTTCAATAGAGCTTAATAACACATTTATACCACAGTTTACATAGCAAGGCTGGCCTCTCCTATCTGCAGATTTTCTGCAGGTCACCAGAATTTTAATTGAATAAGTCAGAGATGTTCATCTTGAATCAATGTGAATGGATATATTGCATTACTCTCTAGACACAAAGATGATAATACGGTGTCACGAGCACATTCGGGGTTTTTTTCTGTAACAAACAGCTTTACAGTGTTCAAGGCTATATTTAACTGATAAAGAAAGGGAAAAAAAGAAAGTTTCCACATGCAATATACTTTGGTTTAGAGTTGTAAAAAGTTTGACTCCACTTATCGTTGCCCTTACTATAATGAATTAGATTGATTTTCCTCACTGTAATTCTGTTAAAAGATCCCTTTTGGTCCTCAAATATCCCTGTGATATAGCAGTTCTGCTATACCGAAAAGCATAATTTTCTGAACAGGAAAAGATATATCGTCTCTCACTGCATTGATAGTTTTCCAGACCATGCAATTTCTCAAGAAAAACTGAGTTCATGTCACAGTGACTGCAAAAATGTTGCACTGTTATTAAGTGCTACTTCCTCAGAACTGTCTCGTATTCCTCCAGTGGGAAGTAAACAGACATTTCTCATGATGACTCCCATATTTTTTTTAATAAACTTTGAATGTTTCAGATATCTCATGGCATTCAACTGCTGTCTGGATCTGCTGTCCAGGAATTGCAAGTGTTTTACGCTGCTTAGCATAAGGACACAGTCACTGATGTGTGCAGAGGAAGGGAGCATGTTGAAGCTTAGAAGAAAATACTCATTGCAACAAAGCATGATTTCAGATTCCTATTGCTTTAAAAATTTGCAGATTACTACATGCTCTTCTACTGCTGAATAGGACAGAGGAACCATTAAAGCCTTAGAGTTTGCAGGAAACAGCATTAGCAGTGTTAGAAAGTCTAGAAAGCCCGTGCAACTTAGATAAGCAAGTTTGTAGACTGTAGAAACTATTTTAGTTTTTTGGTTGGTTGGTTGGGGTTTTTTTGTAGTGGTAAAATATTTGCTGGTGTACCTTTGTGAAAACAAATAGCTCAGAGTGCCGTCTTGCAGCAAGTTTGCCTTTACTACCTTACTTCTTTGTGTTTTACACTTGACCTTCTGTAACATGTTATACTGCCAAAGTCTTGTTTTTTCCAGACTGCTTGAATTTGTGCTCCATATTTAAATAATTAGACCTGTTTACATGGGACAGGAGAGGACCTATGCTTGGACATAGTAAAACACAGTAAGATCTTGAATACAGTCATATACAAACCTGAGCCTCAGATTTTCCTTTTAGTCTTTTCACATACAAGCAATAAATGAGCAAAAAGGATTTCCTGGGGGAAAAAAAGTAATCACTGACATTTAAAATGACGACTAGCAAGCAGAGGGAGGCACTCACACTATCCCACTCCATTATGCAGTTTGCTGTGCTTACAGATTATTCTCTTTTATTAAATAAATCAGCAGTTACTATTCTTCCAGGAAAGTGACCTCATTTCTCCTGTACCACTGAGATGGGCCTAATATAATGACTCAGATAGATGATGGATAGGGGTGGTTTCTGAAGTCACTTGAACCTGAAGGCTGCAAGCAGTAAAGTAAGGACTGAACATATTACAACAAATTTGGCCTCTTAGAAAGCAGAAAATGTCACCTCATGCATTCTTGTGTGATTTAGCAAAGGTGGATGTAAAAAGTAAGACCCTCCTTCAGTGCTGAGAGTTTAAAGAAAGATTGGGGTTTAAAAGTTAGTACAGTTGATAGGTGACTGCACTGAAAACTCAGCTGCTAAATTGAGTGGTTCCAGAGCTAAACCTGGGGATTTTTGAGCTACTTGAAGATCTGTTTAACAAACATTTCTTGGAAGCTCTGTGTAGGGTCTCCAAGCCAGAACAGCTGTACATTTGTGACTGGTTTCAAAAGAGTGGGGCAGGGGGAGGAGGAGACATGAAGGAGTTAGGACAGGTATTGCAGCTGCTTTTTATTAACCTCGCCAAACAGCAAATGGGAAATCAACAAACGAGTACATTCCAGCAGAAATTCAAAGTGGAAGTGATAATAGAAAGGCTAGACTGACAGGTTCTGGCAAGTTGGGAGGGCATTGCTAGAAAAGCACTGGAGGCTTCACAGCTCAAAGCTAAGGGGCTTACTTCTGTCCTGCTTTCCTCCCCCCTCCCATTTTGTCTCCACAAGAACAGTTATTTCATCTATGAGAAACTGATTGCTGGGATACATTCACTTTCAGAGGTGGAAGGGAGTAGGAGTAGGCAGCATCAAGTAGTAGGTGAAAAGCTGAGAATCTAAGTAATCTGAGGAAAATGTTGGTGTCCAGTAGGGAAAAATGAGTACACAAGTGAAAGGAAAAAAGATGGCAGAGCAGTAATTGAAGGTCAGATTCGTTCTGGAAGAGATGACAAGCTATGCAGTGGGGAATCGCAGTTCTCCAGCGGTGTGTTTTAGTGTGTGGATTACTGGAAATGGAGTGACTTCTACTCTGGCTCATGTCAATGGTAGCAAATGCTGCTTTTGCTCTTTGCTGTGGCTAAGTCCATACACACTTCAACAGTGGCATATTAGGAAGTTTGTTCAGGGACAAGGGACACAGCTGGAGAGAAATCTGTTGGGATACGTTAATAAAGTTCATACAAAAGCAATCAATAGGCTCGAATCTCATTTAAACTGTATTCATTATATTACTCTATTTTTCACTGCTAAATATTCTGTACCTGCAAATATAACTCTTTACCGATCCATAAGGCTGACCTTTAACCTGCATGGGCGCTGGACAAAAGGAGTTCAGTGGGTTGGTCATGTTGTGCTACAGAACATGGGAGCTGTCACCAAGGAAGGAAGAGTCCTGAGGAACATCTTCCACTGCATTTGTACAAGGACTCAACGTCATCTCAATAAGTTCTCTTCCTGCAGGCAGAGTACATGAAGGTACATCAGTGGCACTGTACTTCATAGCACCTCACCACGCTGCCTTCCATGGAGAAACAAGTTGCTTCTTGGAAGCTCTCTGTTAAACTTGTTGAGGTCTTGATACAAGTCTTGCAGAACCTGAAAGCTTGTCCCCAGTGTTCTCCTCGCCACAGATCAGCCTGCAGGGTTGAAAGGCATGCCTGGCAGGCTTGGTCAAATGGGAAACGCACTTTGGGTTTGTAATAAAATGAAACTGTTTCCTGTTCCTGCCTGTAAACATTCCATAGGAAATTGAGGCACTTTTCACTGGAGACAAGGAAACTACCACTAACCAGGAAAAGTTTTTACTGTGAAAAATGGCAGACTTCTGCTTATGGTACCGGCACTGAAATGTACACTTTTATCCAGGGGTTGGAATTACACCCTTTTGTCAGAGAACAGCTGCATGTGCTGGTGGGAATGGTAAAGTTTTGGCCTGGATCCAATTTGATAATACTTACAGAAAGATGCAAGGGTTTTGTTGTTGTTGTTTTGTTTTCTTTGAATATAAATTCTTCCAAAACAAAATTCGGTCGCCAGCCTCGCAAGGTCCTGAGTATTCTGGCTGTGATCCAAAAGTGCACTTAAGCACATGCTTAACTCTGAGGACATAATTAGTCTTGCCAATTTCACTGGGGCTATTGACATGCTTAAAGTTAAGTATGTGATTAAGTCCACTGTTGCAATAACGATTAGCCCTTTGTAGGCTTAAACCCAGCTCTACACTACACAAATGATCTTTTGTTTGGCCTTGAATGACTAGGACAGGCAATGGGAGGAATAAACACGTTCTTTAAAATAAACATTTTGCTGATCACAGAGATAGTGCACACAGTATTAACACTGAAACTGTCATCACATTTTATTAGCAACATTTTAGCAGTGCAAATGAAATGATTCACTTCTCTGAACCATGGCTCCATTACCTCTTTTTACCTGAAATGCCTGATTGGTTATGTTCCATAACTCTACAATTCCTTGCCACATCAGCGTGTCGGTAGTGTCAGCGTAACGGTGCTTTTTCAGGGACCCATGTGCACCTTCAATACTATCAGCTCTTTTCTCGAAATTGCCAAGTTAGCTCTGAGGAAGCTGCTGTGTCTGTCTGGTGCAGCGCAATACCACGCAGAGGCGCTAGCTTGCACGAAAGAACAAAGTGATCCCGGTAGTGTGATGGTCATGTCCCAGGTTTGAACTTCACTCATCCCTACCACAGTGTTTCCACTTCTGGTGCTATGCAGTCATGAGTGGACTGCGTCAGATCATCCAGCCCATTAGCACCTCTCTGGCAGTGGATGCTCAGGCAAAGAGTATACGAAACGGACAAGAACACGATGATGTTATTTCAGACCATGTCATCTTGGCAACCGCGGGCACAGGGTCTTCCTGAGCTAGAAGTACGGACAGCTTGAAGCAACAAAGTCCATAGGATTTCTATATGGAGCGGCCCTCTGCAGTGTGGCCAGTACAGTAAACGACTGGTAGCGTGGCATTCTTCATAGCAGGCCTGCACGTTGTGGCAAAGAAAATGTTAGTGTCTGCAGGCATTTTGCTCTGTAACATTCCCATTTTTGGTAACACGGGCAGAGCTGAAACATGGCAGCAGCAGTGGTAAAGTATCAGAGAAAAAGATAGTGGAAAGAACTGCTTTTGTATGTTGTTGAATTGTAGTTGTTGAGGCCTGTAAGCTGAGTCACTGAACCATTCATGTTCATAATTAAAATGAAGCATAAGATAAGCATAATTAAGAAAAAGAACTTAAACTTAAATAAATAATCTTCCCCTATTTTCTCGTGTTTTCCCTCCAGATACTTAGCATTTTCTCCATTTTGGCTATAGTTTTAGTTTTGCAGGGCATGGCTGGTTTTTATTTGCTTGGTTTTTTTCACTTTTGTTCTTGATTCTATAGTTTTACTTCTTTCATTTGAAAACTCTGCAAGTACAATTTTGAAAATTAATGATTCCAAACACGGGAAAATGATAGAAAAATCAGCAGAATTCAGAAAACAAAGCAAAATTTTAGCAGGCTAAACAGCTGTCAGTTCTAATGGAAGACTTTTCAAACAGCATAATTTTTTGAAAATCCACGGAATCATATGTGAAGTTATTCAACACTGTCTTCAGATTCAAAAGGCCTCCAGTAGGTCTTGAGAACACATTGTTATTTCCATGAGGTCTGATGCAATCCTTACCATGTCTGCAGGCAAAGTCTGGAACTAATTTCTGCTCATGATTCACTAAAGTTCAGCAGCCTGGAGGGCACAGAGAAAGGCACAGTGCATCTGTTTTAGCAGGTTAAAAGATGAATTTCTGAATACTAAAAATAAATTCTTTATAATTCCATCCCATCTTACTTCTAAGGACCTGACATTTGGCAAATTTTAATGAAGTGAACCTTGCAACACCTCTGTAAGGTCAATGTAAATATTATCCCTGTTTGCAAATGAATGAAATTATAACCGAGATGGAGGCGAAGGCCTCAATTCAGGAAGCACCCTATACAGATATGTATCCTTTCTTACAGGTCCTGCTGGCAGCATTAGAAGACTTTTTTTTTTTTTTTCTAAAATAATTAAATCTAATTTGGAAGTCATTTCCCAGAGACATAAGCCTGCTTTTTGGATCTAGGAAATTAGTAGACATTACTCATGGACAGCTCTGGAAACTGTTCTTCCACATTCACAACTGGTCAGAGTCCTCTGGAAGAAACTGAAAGCAAGAACAGTTGTGTAAGAATATTGGGGTTTTGAATAGCAAGATTTCTTCCTTTCCAGAGTGAAATGAAAGCAAACAAATAATTCAGAATTTCAAGCATCCTGTGATTCTGAAGAAAATGGAATCTCAGATGCATAAGGCCATTTTCCTTCTGAAAATTCTTGATGCTTTATCTTCTTAACATTTGTTATTAGTTTGTAATTATTTAAACGATTTTGTAATAGAAAATGAAAGATTCCTTTCCAAAAAGTGAAAAAGATTAGACTGGAACCTGAACAAAAGAAGGCAAAACAAAATCCTTGAAATTAATATTGTAATTTTTTTTTCTCATTGGAACAAAAAAGTTTCTATTGACCTCAGAAGCTTTTGTCTCCAAATTTCCGCTTCTATCTCCTTCAAACTCTGGGAAATGAAGATATGCAAAACATTTTTTGTTATACTTTGGCAGACTCAGAAGTTTTTAAAAAGCAGTGGGCTGATTTAACAAGTTTTATTAAACTTGCTATACATTATTATCTAGTTGTTTAGAAGATAATCAGTGCGGGGCGGGGGGGGTGTGAGGAACTTAAGGGGAAGGAAAGACAGGAGAGGGTAAAACTGAGAAAAAGATTGATTTCACCTACATTTAGCTGTCCTCACTTAATTTAATCTCTCATCTGAGAGAGATGAATCACCCCCTAGAGGTGCTTATACATTGACTAGAGTGAGCCCCACATGATTAGCTTGAGCCAGACATCTAATTTTCAGATAGCTAAAACTCAGTGGAACTAATCCTGCCCCAGTTCCTGCCTCTTCTCTTCCATCAGAGGAGCTGGAACTGGCAGCTCTCAAGAAGACAGTCAGTCCCATGGAGCTCCAGTTCCCAGCCTGACCGGAAGATTTTGAGAATTGAATGATTGGCTTGTCTAATAGTAACAAAGCGATAAATATCAGTTTATGTAATATATTATGCTGTTTATTTGTAACTTCAGGTTGGTTGTCAGTTAAATTTGGATGCAAGAACAGGAGAAGTCCATCTACCTCAGTATCCTGTCCCTGGAAAAGATCAATAGCACATTGCATGGAAAATGGGTGAGAACCTAGGCTAGTCTTGTCTAACTGGACTTGTGCAAAGCCTTTGATACTGTCCCGCATGACACGATTGCTGTTGGTGACATGGACAGTGGGATGGAGTGCACCCTCAGCAAGTTTGCTGATAATACCAAGGTGTGTGGTGTGGTCAACATGCTGGAGGGAAGGGATGCCATTCAGAAGGACCTTGATAGGCTTGAGAGGTGGGCCCATGCGAACCTCATGAAGTTCAACAAGGCCAAATACAAGCTCCTATACATGGGTTGGGGCAATCCCAAACACAAATACAGACTGGACTGAGAAAGGATTAAGAGCAGCCTTGAGCTGAATGACTTGGGGATGTTGGTTGATGAGAAACTCAAAATGACATAGCAATGTGTACTCACAGCCCAGAAAGCCAACCATATCCTGGGCTGCATCAAAAGGAGCGTGACCAGCAGGTCGAGGGAGGTGATTCTCCCCCTCTACTCCACTGTCTTGAGACCTCACCTGGAGTACTGTATTCAGCTCTGGGGCCCCCAGCTGGATGACATGGACTTGCTGGAGTGAGTCCAGAGAGCCACAAAGATGATGAGAGGGCTGGAGCACCAATCTTATGAAGACAGGCTGAGAGAGTTGGGATTGTTCAGCCTGGAGAAGAGAAGGCTCTGGGGAGACTTTATTGCAGCCTTCTGGTACCTAAAGGGGGCCTACAAGAAAGCTGGAGAGGGACTTTTGACAAGGACATGTAGTGACAGGACAGGGGGTAATGGCTGAAAACTGAAAGAGGGTAGATTTAGATTAGATCTAAGGAAGAACTTCTTCACAATGAGGGTGGTGAGACACTGGAACGGGTTGCCCAGAGAAGTTGTGGATGTTGCCTCCCTGGAAAAGTTCAAGGCCAGGTTGAATGGGGCTTTGAGTAACCTCGTCTAGTAGAAGGTATACCTGCACATTGGTGGGGGAGTTGGGGGGGGCTGGAACTAGATGATCCTTAAGGTCTCTTCCAACTCAAACCATTCTATGATTCTATGAATCAAGCAAACCTCAAGTGACACTGCCCCAACATACTCTCCCGGTCTCTAGTAATTAGGTTGAGTACTACCAAGGTGGTGAGGTGATAACTCAAGAGTTGTTTGTGTTTTGACTGCCTAAATGATTTTGATTTTGTGAAAATCAAGCTTGGTAGACATAAAGCCATTGTTGTTGCATATGTCTACAATATCATGAGGGAAAAAAAAACGTAAGAGAGGGCTGGATTTCGTGTAGATATATCTCAGCTAATTAAAATGTCACTAACTTGCCATCTGTAAACAGTGTAGTTTTCACAACATGAATTTCAGCACAGGCTAACTAAATTCTTATCTATGCTTTGGCATGTGCTGAATTAACTGTGAAGAGCTGACTGGATGAAAGCTACCTTGAGTTTTCAGTAGCAGAGCAGAAGGAATTCTGTACAAAAGTTCGACTTCTTCTGGAGCAGCTGTATTTCATTTGAATATAATTTCCAGATTCAGACAAACTTTGACAACATGTGGCTGATTTTGCAGTGTGGCTGTTACTACACTGTCAGCAATTTCACAGGTAACAGCACCACTGACCTGACTGGAGCATCCAGACATGCAAAACATTAGGTATAATCCATGTGGATGCACATTAAAATGAGATGTGGCAGATAACACCTCCTCACAGTGGCAGCCCAGCTGTGAAGAGACGTCTTTTGACGCCAGCAGTCTACTGTCTGATTTCAAAAGTGAGTCAAGCTTGTAGTGAATGCAGCTGGAGATGTCACTTAGTAGTCTGGACCAACTGAAGCCTGACAATTAAATCTGCAGGCCTGATTGCTCTCTGGAAGCACCTATTTGGTTTACTCATTTTCATGTGAGTGCTTGCACACATGTGTACCTATGGATAATCACAAAAGATCAAGCAAGCATACACTGAGGCAAAAAGACAGAAAGGGTTTGCCTTTGTGAAAATCAGACCTTTTGATGTTTCTGCTTGAAAAAAAAGTAAGATTTCTAGCTTGTACTGTATACAAAAAAGGGAAGAAAAAATAATGATAAAGATATATGTATTCAAAGAAATAATTAATTAACATTTCTTCAAAGATTTAAGGAAAGCTTAGGTGTAGAGGATTATAATAGGTAATAATCATATAGAATAAAGAGGATGAAAATGATGGGCCTGTACGGTTGTAGAAGCATCACAAGACCAGAGGAGAAGGAGAAGGAACAGGTAAGTGAGTGTCTCAGGAAACCCACAGAACAACAAATAAATCATAACATCTCATAGAGGTGGGGCAGGATGCAGAGGCAGAAGATGACAACCA
Organism: Podiceps cristatus; assembly: GCA_000699545.1. Taxonomy (NCBI): domain Eukaryota; kingdom Metazoa; phylum Chordata; class Aves; order Podicipediformes; family Podicipedidae; genus Podiceps; species Podiceps cristatus. Next base: position 12,137 of record KL285504.1, read on the forward strand.
CTGTCAGACCCTAGAGACTACAAAAAAGGGAAATCCCAAAGTGGCAAGTGGCATCCAAGCTAAGAAGAACCTCGGAGATACGGAGAGGACTCAACAACAGTCATTCTTTGTCCTCTGTGTCACTGCAAAGACTACTGGATAGTTCACCTGGATATGTGTCTTGATGCTTGGCTACAGGACAGACTACTCAGATACACGTGCCTTGGTGCTTGAGAGCACGAGGGCCTGACTGAGTGTGAATGAGTGAAATTGGTTTTGTTTCCATTTTCTTTCACAAAAAAAAAAAAATCTCCTTCCTTCCCTGTAAGTTCTTGCACTAAAATTTGTCAGAGTGCTGCAATAATATTACAATGCATAGGCGGCAATGCAGGGGAAAGAATCCATATTTGATTTGAACCACGGATGCCCATTTGTAGCAGATGTGAAAGTATAAATGCCTTTTCATGTTTTTCAGATAAGAATGTAGCCTTTTCATTCCCTGAAAATCAAGTCCATTTGCAAGGAGGCTAATTTTCATTTCCACTGATTTAAGGTGATATCTTAAGCAGTTAAAAAAGATGAAAAAAGAAAGCTGTAAAAAAAATGTGGTGCTGGTAGTGTCTTCTATGAAAGGTTTGGGGGCTTTTGGTTTTGTTTGTTTGTTTTGTGGTGGTTTTGTTTGGTTGGCTTTTGGGATTTGGGGATTTTGGTTTGTTTTGTTTTGGTTTTGTTGTGGTTTGTTTTGTTTCGTTTTGTTTTGTCTGCAAGAAAATAAAAATCTACGTACTGACCTGCTTAAATTATTGGATGGAGCAGAAGTTATTTCCCTCTCCCAGTGCTGTATAGGCAAATACCTTTTTCAGGGTCAGCACTTCAGCACATACTTAATTCAAGCTTACATTGCCATCTAAATATGTTGAATTCAACCACACACAGAAGCACTTTCAGTTACAGTCTGAGATTTGTACTTTGGAAAAAAAGCAGTAGAAAAATCACTTTGTCATTGAAGACAGCAGTTTTGATTTTGATTATTCAGAATGGGGGAATGATCTGTGTAAGAAGCTGCCATTTTACATAACATTTTTAGAATAGAAACACATTTTAATACCTTCAAATCTCTTGCATGAGACTGAATTAATCTCTGGTACACACTAGGAATGAATCTGACCAATTGCATTTTTTTTTCCCAGCAAATCAAAATATAGTATCCATTTTTTATTTAGGTCTGGAAAATTTGAGCACATCAGTAAATTTTTTATTGATATTAAATTGATTTATAAGTGACATAAGCAATGTTAGACAAATGAGGACCATAACCTACTAAAAATACGTAAAGTAACAGACACGTAAACAATGAATAGACCTTCTGTTGTTCATTTCTTTTACTGACTACACAGAAAATAATCTTGGTATAATTCTGTCCTGACTTGCAGATTATACTTGTAAACTTGGTAAATAAGTTTTTGTTAATAAATATGAAAGCTAAATGGAGAGGAAGATTTTGGGTGATGCAAAAAAAAAAAAAAAAAAAAAAAGAAAAATGTCCATTGATTCAGGAAAACATGTAAGCAAATATATATGCATTCCTGTTTAGAAGAATACACATGGCCTGGAGTTGTCTCAATTTAATTCAAGCATAAGTCCAGCAAAACATGTGCTCTAAAAATGTTGTCCTGGCTGGACCTGCATTTTGGGTGAAAGCCAAGATTATTACAAGGGTTTGACCACAGACACTCAGCACCCCACAGGACCAATTCTCTTGTCTCAGTTACAGTTCCCACAAACAAATTTGTGAACACTGTACTGGTTTTGGCTAGGACAGAATTAGTTTTCTTCATAGCAGCTTTTATGGGGCTATGTTGTGGATTTTGAGACAAAAACAGTGTTGATAACACAGGGATGTTTTAGTTGCTGTTGAGCAGCGCTTGCACAGCTTCAAGGCCTTTTCTGCTCCTCACCCCACCCCACCAGCGAGGAGGCTGGGGGGGCACAAGAAGTTGGGAGGGGACACAGCTGGGACAGCTGACCCCAACTGACCAAGGGGATATGCCGTACCATATCACACCATGCTCAGCAATAAAAGCTGCAGGGAAGGGGGAAGGGGGGATGTTTGGAGTTATGGTGTTTGTCTTCCCAAATAGTTGTTATGCATGATGGAGCCCTGCTTTCCTGGAGATGGCTGGACACCTGCCTGCCGATAGGAAATGGTGCATGAATTCCTTATTTTGCTCTGCTTGTGCATGCAGCTTTTGCTTTACCTATTAAACTGTCTTTATCTCAACCCACAAGTTTTTGCATTTCTATCCTTGCAATTCTCTCCTCCATCCCACTGCAGGAGAAGTAAGCAAGAGGCTCTGTGGTGCTTAGCTGTCTACTGGGGTTAAACCACAGCAACCCAGCTCTTTGGACTATGGGTGTATCAGTCACAACCTAGTTCCAGCCTTTAGATCTCTGAAAGATGTCATATGTAGATGTGTCAATTCTCAGTATAAGGTCTTATTTTTATCACAGAATGACTTCAATTCAGCAGCCACAGGAACATCATCATGCAGTGGTTAAGATAGTCACTGATCAAACCAAGGGAAACTTCCCTGCTGACCTGTAACTGGTGGTGCTCCCCAGGGGTTGGTACTGGGCCCAGCCTTGCTCAATTTATTCATCAATGACCTGGATGAAGGGACAGAGTGTCCCCTCAGCGAGTTTGCTGATGACACAGAACCGGGAGGACTGGCTGACACCCCAGGAGGCTGTGCTGCCATTCAGCGAGACCTGGACAGGCTGGAGTGTTGGGCGGAGAGGAACATCTAGAGGTTCAACACAGGCAAGTGCAGGGTCCTGCACCCGGGGAGGAACAACCCCGTGCACCGGTACAGGTTAGGGGCTGACCTGCTGGAAAGCAGCTCTGCGGAGAAGGACCTGGCAGTCCTGGTGGATGACAAGCCAGCCATGGGCCAGCCATGTGCCCTTGCGGCTAGGAAGGCCAACGGCACCCTGGGGGGGATTCGGCAGAGAGTGGCCCGCCGGGGGCGGGAGGGG
>KL285504.1:15960-79152 GCA_000699545.1 Podiceps cristatus
AGAATATGTGTCATTTTATATTCAGAGAATATCAACTAGATTCTAGATATATATTGGAGGCATGGGTCCAGGTCCTGCTATTAGATACAGTGAAATAGATGTTGAAAAGCCCAGCTGAGTATGGAACAACCTTGAAAAAGCCATACATCTGGTATCTGATAGCAAAATCTGAATCAAAGCAATTTTCTTCCCTAGCAAATGAAGTAAAATTTTTGTTTACTATGAGACTGGACAGAGTGAAATCATATTCATCTCTGTGCTCCTCCAGTTGCCCCAAGCACATGAGCATCTATTCATTGTTGAGACCACATGGACTCAGAGATTGCACTGACCATTAAGCATGTTGTGTAATTCATGCTGCGCAACTGAGGTTTTGTTGCCCAAAACAAGGCAAGATGTTGATTCCAAGTTATGGTAAACTGGTAAGAGAATGCTGCAGTAGAAACATGTCAAACAGGAAAATCATTTCTTGGGAGACTTTAGTTAAAGAGTTTGGTCACAGTTAACATGAGCTTTTAAAGTGCATCTTTGTGGAAGTAATAGTCATCATTGTGGTTGTGACAATGTCAGAGTTTGTTGAGATGAAGTTTATAGCTTACTATCTATTAGAAATCCCAAGCCATAATGAATTCTTTCTGCATTTATTGTAATAGCATTAATTAGGATACATTTTATGGGCATTAGTGAAGCTCTCACAAGTATTTTCCAGATATTTGATCATAATTCAGCATTAGTCAGTCATGAGTTAATGGACACCAAAGGCTTTATTCCCTTAAAAATCCTGTCTTGTTTTGTGAGTCCCATTGCTATTATATCATTTAATATTCATTTTCATGACATTAACCATGTGGTATTGATTTAGATATTGCATATTACCATTGGTACTCCATTTTATTTCAGTGTTAGTGTAGCATTAAAATGTAAAACAAAAGTGGTAGCATTTTAAGTTAAAAGTCTTCTTAAAATATTTCTATTTGATGAAATTCTGCTGCCCCCACTGAGTCAAGAATTCAATCCATCCCTTGCTTAAGGGTGCAGACTCACAAACAAATGTCATGATGCTTTTTATTTTAGTAACCAAAAGTATTTCTAAAGTATTTAGAAGACCTAAATTACAACAAAGATCTTTGCAGGGGTAAAGGACCTATACTTTGCTACCTAAAGTCAGTGGGATGTTTGGCTTTGATTTCAACAGCTACAAAACTGACTCCAAAGATTTTGCCACCAGTGTAAATACCAAATGGTGTTGTTCCACATCAAGGGGACCCTCTGGATAAATTTAAATTTCTCTATACTGGATTTTTCTTCTACTTTTAAGTTACAAAGCAACTGACCCAAGATGAGAGTCATACAGAGAGAAAAAAGCTCTTATCTTTCCCTTTGTTTTGTACCTGTGTATTGCCCACCATAATGTCAATGAGTCATGCATGAACAGACTACATAATCATTGGTCTAAGCACAGAAAGCTGTCATTCATGCCAGTGAAAATTCCACGTGTGGCTTTCAGAATAGTGCCCTCAATCTGCTTATGATTTCGTTTCTCCAAGTCAGTGAAATCTGTTAAAATACAGCTCTAAACTTCAATTATCTGCACATCTGCTCATATATATTACTTGAGAATTTTCCATTTCATACCAATCTGCCAATCTGCCAAAGGTTATGCTCATTAAGGCTTATATAGCTTATACTTTTTAAGAAAAATGAGATTTAGTCACTATGATTAGACTTTAAGAAAGCTATTAAAAAAACAGGATAGTCTTTTGGTGAGTTGTGACCATGGTAATTCAGAGCAGCATACATTTCATTACAATCCACTTTTTTCCCATTCATTATAGTGGTGAGATGTTCCTGTCTCACTACCTTTATTAAGGACAAGAAATAGATAATCTTTTTGAAGTTGTTCCGATCAGAGGGGAGAAGGGAAGTAACTTTTTACACTGTCCAATTTTAAATATGTTAACTTAGCCTCCTAACTGGCAGGAGTGCATGAGATGATGAGACACTCAGTATGCTGAAAAACAGAGGTATACCCTAGAGTCATGTACTTTAAACCAGTTCAAATAGTATACCCAGAAAGTGCTCTGCTAGTTCTTTATCATCTATTGTTCATCTGAGGCATCCACATTCTATTCCTGGAACAGAGAAAAGGAAGGAAAGATGGAGGATATAAGGGTAGAGCAGAAGAGAAGCAAATATAGAAATGAAGGAAAAATAGGGAAGAAAAACCTGTGTGTGTGAAAAACCTTCTCTGTGTGTGTGACAAGGACAAAATTCTGCCCAGAATGTTTCCAAGTATGTTTACAAAACCATCAATTCTAATAAAAATCATGAGTCCAGACCCTGGGCCCTTCGTTTCCTGGGACAGAGCGCTTAATCTAAGATTGTACAAGCAAATAATCCTGAGCAGAGAAAGAAATCACGCAGCTGCTGGACAGCACATGCTCTCCAGGTTCCCTCACCCCATCTCACCACCTTGACCTCTCTGCTCTTTCTGCTAACAGTGATATATGGCATGTTTGCGCAAACTGGAACTCGTAGTGGGACACTCTGGTGATCCATCTAGTTTCTGGGTAGCAGTTCTCCACTTGCGCTTCTTGGCTGAGTAGCAACTACTGAGATCAGATAACACAGCACAGTGAGACCTCTCATTTGTACATTTCAAAATCTGCTGTCAGCAGTGCAGTGCGAAGTCTAGCAAGCTGCAGAGCAATTCCTCACTTGAGTTAGTGGAAGTGTCTTAAGACCTCCCTGGAGCATAATTGCTTTGGCTCTATTCCATAGAACAAAGTGAGGAAGTGAAATGAGACTTATTACATGTGAGACATGAGAAGAGATGAGAAAAAGATGTGAGGAGAGGTAGAGAAGGCTCAACTGAATGAACTCTTCATTTCCCAGACTGCCTTGTGTTCTTGTTTGTCAAGAAGATTAAGATTTGTTACAACCTTCCTAGGCCTATTTATGTTTCTTCACCAATACTCCATTCTGCTAACACATCTTTGTAATCCCGTTCTCATGAGTTATGATTTGGTCCAGCGAACATAGGAAAGTTAGAATTACAGAATAGTTACAGAAACATAACCGGTTTTATGATTTTTTATGAAAGGCTAGAATGTTTTAGAAAAACTGACACAAGCTTTAGAAAGCATCATTTCTTAGATGTACTTCATCAAGGATGCTGACAACTTTGTAGCATTGAATGCTGTATGACATACATCACAATCGCAAAAATGTCAAATTTTACATTCTGGAAATGTGAATATTTAAGAATATAAGAACATAAGAATATTTGTTTAAATTTTTGGTATAAATACTCTCCACCACAATGTTCTCCAGGTATGCTTATACTTTTAAACTCAAGTGGTACTTTTCTGTGCTTGCTTTTCTTCATAAGGCTAGGATTTGTTGTATGCTTGAAAATCTCCTGAGGTTTTTATGTTAAATTTATGTATATGAGTTCAACATTATCATAAACAGTTCCTTGTTTATGATGCATGAAAAATATGGTTCTAGACTGCATCATTTGGCCAGCCAGATCAGGTCTCTTTTGTACTGCTGGCCAGTGCCAAATCTACAAAAAGATACATGTAAAACCCCACAGAGAAAGCTGAATTAGAATTTGGTGCCAATTGGGAGCGCTTTTTTCACTGTCATTAATATTTTATACTTTAGGGCTGTTCCTGCAGCTTTGCAAGAGCAAATGACGATGAAGACTGATTAAAGACTTTATGTTTATAGATACATGACTGGTAGATACAGACTGCTCTTTTGCACCAGAACTAACTATAGGAAACCCTTCTTAAACCTCTGGAATGACAGTCTTTCATAAGTCAAGTCCATGATGTGTATAGACTAAAAGAATCACTAAATGCAGTGTGTCATACAGCAAAAAAAAAGGGCGTGTATATAAAAATCCAAGCATGGTTTAGCCTTTTCCTTAGACTGCTATTACCTTACTAACCTGGTGAAATCCTGCTGTTCAAGGCCACATAATGAGCCATTGGTGTGCTGCAGCACCATGCTATGAATTTCATCAGACTATGTTGCATTACTTCTGAGTCTTCTGCAGTCCTTTTTGGAGTCTGGTCATCAGACAAGAGATTGACTTCAGGTATAAGAACATCTTCAACGATGTATTCTTAAGGGGTTATGCTTGAAACAAGAATTGAAAATAAGCCTTGAAATCTCCAGCCAAACATGGCACCAAGCAAGAGCCTAACAGACACCGATTTTTGCTAGAGGTCTAGGGTTTCTTTTACCACAACTCAATATGTGCAAAGCCTATTCTATTGACAATATATGGCTTAGCAGGCTGACAGATTCAGCACTTTATTCTCTACCCCAGCCAGTCACTAACATGTAAGACTTGAGCTCTACTATTTGATAAGTAGTTTAGCAGCAAAGATCTTGTACAACATTTGTTACTGAAGAATTTTCAACCGAACCATGTCTGTTTCTGTATTATGTTCTCTAAACATCTCAATCATATTGTGGTTTAGACTGTAGAAACAGTTCCACATGGCGGCTGAGAACAGAGCAGCACACGCTGTTCTGGTTGACAACATCTGGAAGCTCGGAGTAGCATTACCTAAAGAGGAAACAGTTAAAACATATTTATTGTTAGACTTGTGGCACAATAACACCATGCTGGCCTTCCCAAAGCCACTAAATTCATCCTTTGACCATTGCCTGTAGAAGCTGATTGAGGTCACTCCTATCAGTTTTGGAAGGAGTCAGTCTTGCACCCTCCTGAATGGAGACAGAAGCCAGAGAATGAGGAAGAGTTGAGAAACAATGGAAGTATTGGGGAACTAGTCTTGCAAAGGATAGCTGCTCCAGACAGCATAAGTCTTTAGGCAAGTTTATAATATGCCAGCAATAGTTGTCTCAGCCTCATTATGGCCAGTGGCAGGCAACTTAGAAATCAAGGAGGTAGGTAGTTCTGTGGCTTGTGCACAGGGAATACAGCCTGTAGTAGCTTTTCTTGCTACCTGTCATGAGCTCTCTGTAGGCATCAAGTGTCTGTAGGAGGTCATGGTTCTGGGAATACAGTCCAGGAAGCTTTGTGCGCTTCACCCTCTATTAACTAACATTTTCGACTTCAGTGTACCTGTCACGAGCTCTCTGTTGGCATCAAGTGTCTGTAGGAGGTCATGGGATGGATGTTCTGGGAATACAGTCCAGGAAGCTTTGTGCGCTTCACCCTCTATTAACTAACATTTTCGACTTCAGTGCAGAGATGAACAGGAGAGAAGTAAATTTTTATGATGCCTTTATCACCCTGGGATAACACAGCTCAGAGCCACACTGTTAGTGTGCCTTGACCTCCAGCCTAGTTGCGTGGTAGCACAGGAGAGGCCTAACGCCATCGCCTGGGTCAGAGAGAAGTGCCCTACGTTTGACAAGGAAGAAGCTTGTCCAGATACTACAGCAAAGCCTGAATATTTGTATTATATACTATGCCTCAACAATTTTGCTTATTGAAAAATGAGGTTTGGGTTGACCTGAAACAATGCAGTGATTTTAGAAAAACTTTTTTGAAAATTTTAATCAAAAGAAACTGTTTGGGTAGACAGAGTAACTCAAGGATCTTTATGAGAATACAGATGCATCCATTCTGGATGTGAAGGACCTTTTACCCTTCTCCTATTCCTTATCTGAGGGCATCACCACATTAAGGGTATTCTGGTTTAGAGGGATAGAAGGAGGTTCCCTAGGCTGGCTGGCTGTTGTGCAAAAAGGGTTATCACTGCATAGGAATTGTGCAGGTCAAGAGACATGAGAAACAGTAACTGTAGGTTAGTGCTTTCGCTGTTGTGGTTAGGATGCTTACCTGGAAAGTGGAATACCTTGGTTCCTGTCCCTGTGCCAGTGATCACTTAAGCACATTGTAAAAACTGGAGTATGTTCAAAGGGGAGACTGAAAAGCTGCCCAGCTCTGGCATAGAGTGTGGAAGCCAGAGCATTATTCTGGGAGTTGAGCATTTGAGACTTCTCAGTGTGAGAAGGCAATCAATCTAAATCTCTGATACTCTGGATAAGCAGCTTAAGCACTGGGTTAGGTAGAAAGAGTGAAACTTCTTTGTTATTTTTCAGTGTTACCTAATGAAGCTTTTAATTTCCAGTACTTTGCTTTTGTTAGCATTGTCTGGAATGAAAACAAAAATATTTCTTTTGACTCATAATGATTTTTTTCTTTTGTTTCTCCAAGAAAAAAAAGGGGAAAAAAAGAATCACTTAGATTCAAGGCTAAATGCTTTATTTGTTTGGACTAAGAACTGAAAAATTCATTATTTGTACAAAGTATTTACTGAGGTGAAGAGCTTAACGGGATTCACAAAGAATTGAATATCACATGGAGAAAAAGGAAGTTCCAAGAGCTTTGGAGGGCTGGATGAGAATCCAAAAGATCTTGAAAAACTGGGAAACCGGTCCAAAATAAACAAAAAGAAGCTCAGTAAAATCAAGCACAAAGTGATATAATTAAGAAGGAACAATCAAACAAATATATATAAAGCAAGAAATAATTGCTAGGCAGAAATATTACTAAAAAAGGGATCACTGTGAGTGACAGAGCATCAACAACATGAAGCTGTAACAACAGAAGATAAATCTCACTGTATGATGTACTCTGAGGTCCTTCAAGGTAAGACACCACTTCAGCATACCTATGATGCCAAGATCTCAGCAAGTGCACCATATGTCATCTTTAGTGCTACAGTTCAAGAAAGGTGTAGCCTTCCTGGAAAAACAAAAATACAGAGAAGTGATCAGACATGGAAAAGCCTGAAAAGCTGGTCACTTTTTATACAGAAGAATGAAAGCACAAGGGCAAAGTGAGTCACTTCATGTAAGACCAATCAGTTAGTCTCTTCTTCCATTAGCAGAAGGACAAAGATTTATTCCCTCTTGCTTTTCAGCAAAGGTATAGGTTATATATGAATTAAAAAAGGGGGTAAGGAGCGTTTTATTTTCTTCAAAATATGGTGTGGCCACAGAAGGGGTTGTAGAAGGTCTCTCACTCCTCTCTTTTGACATGATTTCTCAAGACATCCAGAGTCGGTAAGAAACATTGGTAAGAAACAAAAATAAACTGGGGGGTCCTGTTTGTGTACTACCATGAACGTAAATCCTGACTTATGTCAGGAAAGACTTAGGTTTTTCAACCCTGTTTGTAGCATAAGTGTTGCACAATAAGGTGAAGGTCCACTGCAAATCACCCACAACTGCAATTCCATCAACCAAAATGACATCCCAGGCAAATACCAAGTAACTGTTTCTGCTTGCAGCAGGAGTATGCCTGCAAAGTTGTCCCAGGCCTAGTGCCGCCATGGCATGGCATGAAATATGTGCAGTCACCCTCAGGTTTACGTTGAGCTCGGAAGCTATTTCCTCATTGGATAACCTGCGAGTAGCAGGCAAGGGGCATCTGACCACTTCAAATAGACCCAGTCAAGGTTGGTGGAGTAAGAAAGAAGAAAACCATTTAGACCCTTCAGTCTAAGAGATTTATTTTTCCATTCTTTTTATTACTAACGCATTGCTGCCTCTGTTTCTTATTACTCTGTGTTCCTTTTATATCACTTGAAGAGTTGAAAGGGTCCTTAAAGCGAGTGTCAGTAATCTTTATGCATTCTTAATCGCTCCTTTATGTGTTCAGAGAAGGGTAAAATGACTATGGTAAAAATAAGAAGGTCCAAAGTGTGAAATTAAACCCTGAACTGGGAAAAAGGAAACAAGCTCCCTCTGGTTTATGGCCTCCACACATGGAAAGGAATTGGTCAGGATATGAAACCTCTAGACTTGGCACCAGGAATATATTGGTGTGAGGGTGGGAAAAGGGTGCTGAATTATCTCTCAATTTTATCTGCTCTCCCCTTCTTGGTTAAGAACTGCCAGGACTAAATTATAGTTGGGGGGTCCAGGCGAGTGTCCCTTGAGACTCACCCATGAAGTTCCTTACCAGGCAACAGGTGTTATTCACATCCAGCAACAGGAGGCTTCCTTAGTACAGGCCACAAGAGGACACAGGTAGTCTGAAAACTTTCCTTTAAGGAACGCCCATGAAGTAATTTGAGTTACAACTTAGAGGAAAATACACCCTCTTAAAACTCAATGGCTTTCTCCCATACTGAGACCAAGGCTGCCAAGATTTTTGCCCATTGAGGCTTTTTATAGCCAGCTTCTGAACCCCTGAAAATAGGGCTTTCCAACGGAAATACTGACACAGATATAACTACAGCAGCGCAAATGAGCCTGCAATAACACTGCTGGGTCCCATAAAGGAGAGGGTGCTGTGCAGGGGAAAACATTCAGCTGGAACACGTGTTTGGCATCACATTCAATCACTCTTCACATCCAATATTATTTTTCAGTATTTTGCACTCAGTGCAAAAAGAATAACTTTGGTTCCTGGGGATCGCTAAAACTTTCTGTGCCTGTTATCTTGGTGGCTTTACTCAACTTTCCCAAAAACAGTGGGTACAAACCTTTTTTATTATTATTTATTACACTGTATGCCAAGTAATAGAAAGCAAATTGCAATATTTTGAGCTGGAGTAAATTTTAAATATTATAAAACCAAGCAGATCTAAGCATATCAAAATGACACCTCAAGAAGTGAACATAATCTGTTGCAGAGTGTGTGTTGGTATTGCTCAACTCTGAAGGAGGGAAGTAGAAGAGAGCACTAGAAAACACTCTGGATTTCAAAATATCCTTTATTCACAAGATTAGCAATGATACAATATAGCATCAAGGATTTCGGTCACTTAACATGAATAGAGCATGTTGACAGATGGAGGAACTCTGTACTGTGCTAATGTTTACCTCAGGGACTTAGTAGGGGAGGGAGAACTCACCTGACACTGATGCAAATGCACATCCTGCTTAGCCAATACTGAGGCCTACATGTGGTATCTGTTCCATTTAAGTGTGGGATTAATTAGTCACAAGATAGCATTGAAGTCAAGAATTTAGCAAGATGAACAAAGGGACTGGACAGTTACATAATGAAGATTATCATCTACAGTTACATCAGGAAGAAATGGGAGAAAGAAAAATACACCCGGAAGTTTCTAGAAGGAAAAACAAAGCCTCTTGATTTAGAGTATAATCTCTCCTCCAAGAAACGCATAAGGAAAGAACTCCCCCTGTGGTCAACAACATTCAATTAATGACATCTTACAAATGAGCTGCCTGGTGCAATGCACTACAAGAGAAAGAATATAGGGATGGCTAGACTGGCGATTTAATGTGTGGTACTGTTCCCAGGCCATGATTGCTGAACCTTTTAGGGTGACAATGTGGGTACAGAAATTATGCTCTTTTGGAAGGGAAGATGGCAATAGATGTAAACTGCATTTATTGTTTTGATAACGTCAAACTCTTGCTGCGAGCAAACCTCAATTGCCATGGGACATTGCCATGGCCAACAAGGTTTTGGCTTTGCAGCTCTAGAGGAACGCAGTGCACACACACGTGGAGGATGGGATAATGGATGGATTTGAAATGGTTTTGGTCCTGATGCTTTGCAAGGAATCAAAGGGCAGAAATGTGCCTTTTCAAAGCTCATCTCACCAGGAGCTGGAAATCTCCCAGTCCGAGCACTGATTAGAGCAGCTATACGGCCTGTTGCCACCTATGACAGACCTCCTGCTAGCTGCACAGTACTTGCACTCCTATGGCACTTGGGGGCTAGTCCTGCTCTGCTCCCAGTCGCTTGCTCTGCATGAGGCTGTGCATCAGGGCATCATAGCATTGCTTTAAGAACTTTTGAACTACATGAGTTCTTTCTTAGCTTGCAGCATCTCCTCCTGAATGGCCCCCCTGTGCTGACCTAAATGTCATACAGAGCCCACACTGGTTATTAACTGTTCCCTAGGCTTCTATGTTAGAAACCTGTGAGGATGCTTTGGCATTGCAATGGGGGACCTTCAGGAACGTTGATACCTCTGAGAATCTGAGTGCAGGGGTGAACCTAGGTACATCAGTTTTTAATATTAGGTCAAAAATACCTGCTTTGCTTCTCCTCTTATTTCTGATGAAGAGGAGGCGTGCCTTTACTTTGCTAGCGCACCTCTTCATTAACATAAACAGAGAGGGAGAGCATGGTAGCAGCCGCCTACACTTTTAATTGTAAAGGAACACTCCACTGTGAGAGATCGAGTGCCCCCATGCTCCCCACTGCTTCCCTGAAACTGCTGTGGGGGGCAGATTTGTGCAGTGATGCAAAGCCTCTCTACTTTTATTCCTCACTCCTGTTGGGAAGCCATCCTTGTTGCAGACACCCCTGATAGCCACAGAAGTGTGGCTGTGGACAGGAGTTTTAAGATCTTTCATAGGGTAGCCTTAGCAGACAGATCCCAACTTAAAACATTTTTTGTTTTTTGCCACAGTATAACTTTGATGCCTGTGTTACACACCCTCACTGTATTCAGCTACCTTCATCATACATAAAAAGGATTGTTAGGAGACCTAGTTTGGTGCCACCTAGGATATTAAAAAGCAAAAAATCCCCTTTCAGACTGAACAGTTACAAACCAACCCATGGTCATAAATCTGTACAACACAAATAGGCACCCCACACATTGCCTCTGTATATCTTAAGTCTTGTGTAATCCCCACAGTGATATTAGGGTTTATTTTTATGTATTTCTATATTTCATTTTATTAAATTTCTTTTATTGCCAGATTTGTTCACCAAAACAATGAACAGAATAGTTATTATAGTCATTCTGTCTCCTTTACAGAACAGCTAGTAGCTCAATCTTTTGCAGGGCATTTTTGGGTATATTAGATTATAGACTCAAGAAGCAACAGAGAAGTTAAAGAAAAAGCTGAAGGAATTTAAGAATCAGAAGACAAATAGATAATTAACCACAAACTCTACAAGATGAAAGCTGGAAGAAAAGCAATGCCTTTAAGCTTTGTTTCCTTTTACTGTTAGTGAATCCATCTTGGGAACTTGGGAAAGTATACTTTACAGGGATACACAAAGAAAGCCCATTAACAACCACTCTTTTTGGTTAAACAAAGAATTGTAAGAAGGTTCTAAGAAGGCTCATTAGAACTATAACTAATAAGTGGAAAATTTTCAGCATGCAAGGCTTTCCCTGTAGGAATATGTTACTGAAAAAATCCTTTTGCATTAAGTTTTCCTTTTACTTCACATCTTCTTTATCCTTCTAATGTGAATTTGTAATGTAAAGATGGGGTTTTCAACACTGTCTAAAATACGTCAAGTCCCTTTCTCCATTAATGTGCATTGCACATCTAGACCTACAGGTGATTGACTCTCTTTATAAAAATAAATGCTGGTGGACATTTTTATTCTGATGCTTTCAGTGGAAAGGAAGACTTTATATCTGGAAACTTAGGTTAATGTAACTTAATGCTAACAGGTTTCAACGCTGTAAACTGAGGAAATTGAAAGTGTGCGTGGGGAGAATTATTTTCTATAAGCAGCTCAGTTCAGTTTGTAAGATCTTTCTTTTTTAATGCATAGATGCATTAGGTGGGATTTTCCTGTCCCTGTGTAAGTGTACATTTAGGTTTGTCCACTTTAGACTTGCTTGTAATTAATGGAAAGAGAGACAATTCAGGGTATGATTAATCTTACGGTTTTGAAAGCACAAACCTCTGCACATTTCTCCAAATGCAAAAGTATGTGCACACCAAATATATATTTAGTGTCCAGATGCCAACACCTATGTTTGTACAAATTCGAGAGCAAATACTAATGTTTGCATTTGCGATGTCCAGACCAAGAGTACATACGCATATTCTTGTGTGCAAATGAAAGTAAACATGATGGCATAAGTGACAGTGAAATAAATTGGAAAACTAAAGTACAACAGATAAAACTATGTCCACAGTGCAATTCAGAGGTGCGGACGCAGCTCTTTAGATGTGTCAGAGCTTCCCTAAAATTAATAAGCTCTGATATAGTGAGCAATGCAGTTGCAGCATTTCCTGGTTCTACATGAGCTGATTAAGACTTCCTGATGCTCTGGGTAAGCGCATAATAGCTTAGTACTCACAGCAGCAACTGTAACAGTAGGCTTTTCAGCTATCTTATTTAGAGCAAATTCAAGTATGCTTACAGAAGCTGCAATAGCACTTGTGGACTGCAAATCCTGAGTACAAGATATAAATTCACGTCAAAAACAGTTATGTTCCGATCTGTACAAGACAGCCAATACCTGAGGTACTCATACTCCCGTGATTAGGGGAGAGCCCACTTCTTCCTCCACAGGGAGCAAAGGGAAAGAAAAGGATCCTCCAAGATGCTTCCTGAGGAAGAAAGAGATAAATTCCCTCTGAGGTGAAAGACAGTAACTTCACAGCTCTGTTTGCTTCATAGTAAACGTTCCACATGTCTGTAAAGAGACCTAAGTGATGGGACTCCAATTTTCAGCATTAAGAACATACATGTATCAAGCTTCTGCATTTAGCCAAATGCTGGAGCTGTTCAGCACTACAGAATGGAGGACTGAGAGCATCATAGCTCAGGAAGAGCAAAAAGAAGCCATCACCACCAAAGTCTGTTTGATCTCCTCAGGGTGGCACATTTGTAAACAAGGATAGTGTTAGGTGCTCTGCATTTTTAGACTACAAAAATTATTCTGGGTCTTCTGTTAGGTATTTCTAGCCCTCAGAATGCACACTTCAGTTATGCTTGGTGAATTACAAGGACAGGAAAGAACTGAGCTGTAATACAATCCTATAATAAGCAGCATTGTATCATAACTCTTGAAAGTAGCAATACATTTGGAAAACATTAAGAAGTTTGCAAGTGGCTATCCAGAGCAATTCTGGTATTTTGTTTTTCTTTTAAAGAATGCACTAAAATTACAAATCTCTTGATTTCTAGGGAAGACTATGTTTAGTGTTTGTAGAGAAATCCACTTAAGTGAGTTTAGTTTTAAGCCAAAGGAAATATGCCCTTATTTACATCCAGTGCACCTCTTCAGGTTCAGTGGACTCTTACAGATGAACAAAGGGGATAAATTTGTTGTCTAGCTGCTCTATCTAAATCCATGAGTCAACCAACACTTAATTCTGTCTTCCACAGAAATCTTTTTATTCTGAACAGCTAATATGTAGTAACCCAAAGGAGGTAAAACCTTAGATAGGGCTATGTAAGTGTAGCTTCATGAGCATAACAACGTCAAGACCTGCTAATAGACTAAGAACTGCAAATGGCTTTGTCTTTAATTGTATGTTTCCACGTCTGTTAATACGAGCTATAAACCTATTCTGTGACATATGCATGCTACTTGCATTTAAAGCCATCTTACTCTCCAGGAACTGAAATGCATCCACTAGGATTTGAGTATCACACAGTATAATAAGAACTGATAACAAAATGCAAGTAGTTGCACTAGTTTCCAGGCCGTTTTTCAGACTCACACATAATCCACATAATTCCCATTTCAATTGCAATGTAGTTTCAGGACAAGTCCCTGTATTTTTGGCAGAATATACAAACTTGTCTCTTTATAACCTTTATTGTCAGGATAATCCTCTTAAAACCATTTTTTTTTTTTTTTTTTTAAATCTCTGCAAGTGGTTTGATTTTTTTTTTAGTGGATAGTACATGTTTTATTGTTGTAATAATATTCTTGGTTTTGAGCATCTAATTCCTTCTGTTGGAATCTGTGGGAAGGTTTATGCAGAGAATCCCCCTATTTTGCCTGTATACAGGTGTTTGGGGGAAAAGTATCACAATGCTTTCCACATTTAATAGTAAAAAATAAATAATAATCTCTTCAGAAAGTAGGAGAGACTGCTTTTCTTTATTAAAACTACTTTTTAAACAATGAATTTGGGAAAACCAAACCAAACCAAAATGAACCAAACAATAAAACCCCAACTCAACCCAACCCAACCCAACCAAACCAAACCAAGGGATACTATTCTTACAAGTTAGAACCAGAAAGACAGACAAGGCTCTTGGTTATGCTAGTAAACAGAAACTGGGCCTGGTACACATCCTATTTAAATCTGTAGACAAAGATCACGTCTTACCTAGATTTGAGTCTAGCCAACCTTATTTCCAGAGATCAAAGTTTCTCTGGTCTGGCATTTCTCATCCTGCTCTTACGTCTTTTTTGTTTCTCACTTATAACCCCATTCCTGAAGAAAACATCACAATATAGCATATTTGTCCAGAGGGCCAAATTTAGCTCCAGTAAAGTTCACAAAGGTTTTGGCTCTGTTTCCTCACACAGGAGCAGCAGCAGAGACTCTCTGAATTACAGCTGATGGGTTCACGCTTGATATGCCTAATCCTATTAGCCCCCTTCCCAACACTACTAGTGAGCTCTGGTGTTAACACCGTTCAGAGCTTACAGCAAACCACAGACACATTCCCCATCAACTTGGCTTCTCATCAGGGATTGGTTCTACTGGTCCAGGCCCTCCACATGCAGGATGGAGGGGGAACGAGTTCGGACATGGCTGCCTTGCAGCCCTGACCCATCCACAGTCCTTTTTAACGCAGAATTTCTGTTCCTGCTTTCCTCAGGCAGTGCCCTCTCAAGAAAGGCAGTCTTGCTGCTAGGCCATCTGCACTTCCACTGCCTGGGGACACAAGCCCCTCAGCAATCACCATGGTGGGGTTATCCGATAGCCATTAAATGTAGTCCAGATTAGCAGAGCAAATACTTCTGAGACTACTTGATGTCTTTCGCAATAAAAGTCTGAACTGTGGCAAATCTGGAACTCAGTGCTGGCATTTTTACATTAACACTCAGGTGCCATCTAAATGCCCTGGCTCCCCAGCACTGAGGTGCAGAGAAGCGTCTGTGCTCCGAGGGGAGCAGGAGGCAGACAACATCAGTGAGGGGCTGTGGCACTATTAGCTTAAGAAAGACATTCTGGTTACCTAAATGTAGTGTCTGACTGCATGTCAGTACGTATCTTGATCCTTTGAAAGGAGAGGTAGCACCCTCTTACTTTTACACAGGTTTGTATCTCCTCCTTATAAAGGAATACTCCTTCTTTCTTCATGTGCAACTCCTATGGATTTAAGCATTTTTTATTGTTTCACCACTCTGTAAGAGATCACAAAACAGAGAAGGGTTGGACTGAGAGCCTAATATCTTTCCATTTTTTCTAAGAGTTTAAGAAGGAGCTCCTGCATGTATAATTTAAGCTACAAGTTTTCTTCACTGGGCTTATACAGCATGTAGAACAGCGAGATACTCAAACTATGGTATAGTGAGGTACTACTGTAAACCAGACAATCAAAGATGTATCTTGTTCCCAAATATATGGCATGGATCCTTCTAACAGTTTGCAAGTAACTTTTCTCTTAAAGCTCTGTTTTCTCATTAGCTGGAAACAGAAAATTGCATTTGTCGCCTGGCAGAACAAATCCTAGAGCTGAACACGTAAATTTTCTTCTTGAAGAATTCCATGTCCTCAGGAAGAAGAGCTGCCATGGCACAAACTTTATCTCTGGTTAGGGCTGTGGTACCCTCTGTTCTGGTTGAGAGCCCTGTCATGGAACTGTTGCACGGGCACAGAGTTTGTCACCTCTACGGGGTGAGAATGAGTTCTTCCCTCCTCAGAATTAATAGTCAGAGATCTTTTCAACTGTATTCTTATCCAGGGCTGCTGCTCAGCCTTGGGACCTTTGTTTTGGCTGCTGGGAGATCCTACCACCCAAGTACGTGGAAACATGATTAATGGATGTTTGGCTTATGCTTCGTGTTACATCAGCCCTCCATGTTCAGTCTGGGATGACAGGCTAGGATTTCCCCTCTTCTGTTTGCTGTCCACTAAACAGCTCTGGTTATTGATTTTTTAATTACGTTTTCCCACAAATCCTGAAATTATGTTTTCCCTTTAGATCCACAGGTCAGTTCTCATGCACACTTGCAGCTTTCTGCAAAGTAGTCTCAGGCTGAGATCATCAAAGCAGACTGAAGGAGTTAGGTGCTCATATTCAAAAGAACCTTAATTCCTTTGGGCTTCCCTGAGGAGCTTTGCCTCAGTTTTAAAACTCCTGGAAAAGCCAAATATAAATAGACACACAATGATGCCTGACCAGCTATAAATGATGGAGACATTATACCCTCTAGCGGCAGGAATATACGTCACGCATAAATGCCTGCTGCACAAGCCACCACTTTGCTTTGTCTTGGGAGACAGAGGTTCATAAGGGGCAAAAGTAGATATTGAACCTGACTTAAACTCTTGTGGAGCAGGCACCAGGCAATGCCCTTTAGAACAGATTGGTATCTCAAGAATCAAATAGGAAGACTTAGCCAGACAAATGAGTGCCAAAAATCCAAATTAATGCACTTAATGGCATGAAGATTCCCCTTTATTTCTGGCTAGTTCAACACAACACAAACCAGGAATAACTGCAATAAAGTCACTTTTTAAAATTATTTTTATTTTCCTCTCTTTTTTTGTTCTTAGATAGTCTCAGCTATTAACCCAGAATTACCTCTAATTGTATGAAATAATGCAGCCAAATATTAAACACTTTTCATGCTTGGTTTTCATCAGCAATACATCCTGCAGGGTTAAAAAACTCTGCAGGAACCAAAGTATCCTAGATTTGGGTATTATTAAAAATATAAACATAAAAATTTACTGAGAACAGGAAAGGTTTATTATCTGACATTTGAGATCGTATCCCTCTAGGTAGTTTTGTTCTTATACAACAAGAGTTGCCTCAGAAAAGCAATGGGAGGGATAAGCATATTTAATTCACGCCTGCTAATATACAGTAGGTTGCAGAAAGCAGCTTATGAATTTGCTTTTGAAAGTCTGGTGTTTGGGATTTGCTAAGTTATTTGCCTAAGGGCAGGATGACATTCCTGTAGCATGTGCTTTCTTGAATTCCACATAATGCACACTCTTTTTTGCCTAAAACCAGAATTAAAAACAAAACAAAACAAAACAAAACAAAAAAAACCCAAAAAAACCCCACTCCAACTTCAAGAAATAGTAATTGATAGTAAAAAGTAATAGGTCTTTACCTGGATTCTGCTGTGTGATGAAGCATACATTGCTTTAAGGTTTAGTAGTGGTATACTGATATTATAACTATTAGTTTACAAACACTTACTATTTTCTGCAATGCTGATCCAAATTGCAATCCCATTTACAGAATCCCCACTGCATAATTCAAAGCAAGATTGCTTCATTTCAGTAATGCTCAGTCGCAGTTTTGTTGTCATTACATGTTAGTCTATTCATTTCACTTTGCTGTCCTGCAAGAACTAGTTAAATCAACACATTGTAATTGACTTGAGGTCTCTAATTTCTGCTTTCCCCATTTCAGGGTTGCTATGAAGAAGGAGATCTACTAAAAGGTGATGGACAGTTTTGTTGTTTCTTTGGCTCTTGCCAGGGGCCGGAATACTTCGATAAACCCTATCGCCACAGGCACACCTCTCTGCAGTAATTAATGCACAGCCGCCCGTGTATCAGCACAGACAAATAAAGAAACCAGTAATTTAAAGGTTGGACTTCATAATCTTGCTTTTGCTCATTTAAAAGCAACATAGGCTGCGTAGGTCTCCTCAGTCATAATCTTGCTTTCTTGTCAAGAGCCAGATTAACTAACATATGCTCATGTTGAAATGAAATGCAGAGTTTTTAAAGATTTCTTTTCCAAAGCTGTGCTAATGGTCCAGCTGGGAGCACAGGGCTGCAAGCTTCCGCCTCATGTGGTAGGCTTGTGCTGGGGGCACACATCAGTGTACATCTCCCTGTGGCATCCCACCAGGGAGCCAAGGGTTAAAAGACAGAAAAGAGACTCTTTGCTCAGCTGAACAGGGACCGACAGTATTCTAAGGGGTAACAGTCGTTGGGACATAATACATTACTATTAAATGGCAACTGGGGAAAGACAAGAGGTCCCTTAAGGTTCTCTTTGAGGGAAAAGCTAAGATGACTTTTCCTGTTATTAGACATGAGAGATTCTGTCCAGTTCAGCCTCATGGCACAAACACAGTAGAAATTAGGCTTCAGTAGTCATACTGTTTGTGAAATGGCTAACTTAACAATCTGCTTGGAAATCCTTAGTAAGGAACACATTATTTACTCTCTTTTATAAGATCATTCAACATCCTTATTAAAATACTTGGTATCGTACATTGACTGAAGAATAACAAAGCTGAGAGCAAGAAGCAGGTCTGACCATGTGTGTGGGACATAAGGGAGAGACAACAAATCCAGAGGCTTGGACAAGAATTAGAGAAGAGACACTGAGGGAACAAACAAACAAACAAAAAAATCACTAGGAAGTGGAGATTCCTGGAGAAGAAGAAAAAAGGATAGAGGGCATCCAGCAGCAGGGCTGAGGGATGTGAAAACATGCAAAGGATAGGTGAGGTGAGAGAATTGAATGTGGTTGGAAAGGCAAGGGATCAAGGCCAAGAGAAGGGGGTTGGGGTTTTATTTTTTGAGCTTAGCTGATGATATTGCACTGGAACTGTTCCTGCTTCAGAGAAAAGCCAATCAGCAAACGAAAATCTTCTACAGTTCAAATTTCCCAGGGGTTTTGCAGCTGGTAGAAAAAGGAAACTGAATAGGCTAGAAGTTCAAAATGGCTTCTGGAAATGTACTTGATTCTCCAGGGAAATGTGGGCATTCCTTGTGGCCTGCATTTTTTTAGATAACTAACAAAAACAGGCCCTGCTCCCTTTTAAGTTAATAGCAATGATTCAGTTAATGTCAAGGGATTCAGTCCAGAATGAGACAAAACAATAAGGCTCCTGTAGGTAGATACACTGATCATAAAAAAGACTTAAAAGTCAAATACATGCCCTAACAATCCGTGACCCAGTTACTGCCTTACACTATTACTTGGAATGTTGTTAAAATAAACTGTATGCCAATGAAACTATTCTTTTATGCAAATAAGTGCAAGATAAGTTAGAAATAAGCTCCTTCTGGATATATGAGACTTGTTAAATACCTGGTTCTAAGTACAGCCTTCAGCCTCTAAGGGAAGAATGGATGGACAGAGCTGATGTGCAGGCAATGGAAGAGAAAGGTATTTCTGATTATAAATGATCTAAATGTATCCTCTTTAGTAACCATCTTCCTCAGTGTCTGAGGAGAAGCTGATATGACATTAATCTCTTGATGGTAGGAATAAGAAAATTCTCTTGGCCCAACACACTTCTCTTTGAATGCAGTTGCCCCTTTTTTCTGGCTTCATGGACCAGTCATTACATGTATCCCAACGTACTTTCTCCTTGCTTCTTCATTTTTTGCTGCTGGACATGTCCCTGAACCAGTGCTGACTCACAGTATCACATCTCTACAAGGAAAAGTCATTCGGGAGAGGTGTTCCCAGAGTGCACAGAAACTTGGTGTGACTTGATGTGACCTCCTTCCTGCCTCCTCTGACCACCTGTTTCAGTGGGAATGTAGCTGGCAGGCAGCAGGTCTGAACCCATCTGAGTCTTGATGGACTCCTCCATCTTTTTAAACCTGTTTATTCATGATGTCTTCCCACATTTTGCTTCATAAGGGAGCACTGGGTGCAGGTGCTCAGGCCCTGGCAGGGGGGCTGCAGGGGCAGTCTCTGTGAGAAGAGGCCAGGGCTGCCCCGTGCTGGACACAGCCAGTTCCATTCGGCTCCAACAGACCCATCACAGGGCACAGCTGAGCCCCTCAGCCAAGATGGAGATGTGTCTTGGAAAACATTTAAGGAAGAATAAAAATGTCAGATAGGCAGGGAGGAGTGAGGAAAGAAAGTGTGAGAAACAGCTCTGCTGACATCAAAGTGAGCACAGGAGGAGGGAGAGGAGGTGCTCCAGGTGCCCGAGCAGAGATTCCCCTGCAGCTCCCGGAAGGCCCACGCTGGAGCGGGTTTGAGGAGATATCCCCCGGCAGCTCCCGGAAGGCCCACGCTGGAGCGGGTTTATCCTGAAGGACTGCAGCCCATGGAAGGGCCCATGATGGAGCTGGGGAACAGTGTGAGGAGGAAGGAGAAGCAGAGACGAGCTGTTACGGGTTGACTCCATAACCCCCATCCCCCTGCACTCTTTGGGGTGGCAGGAGGTAGAGGAGTTGAGAGTGAAGAAGTGAAGCTGAGCCTGGGAAAAAGTGGTGGGTGGGCGGGTGTGTGTGTGTGTGTGTGCGCAGTAAATGTGTTGTTTTAACTTGTCTTTGTTTCTCACTATCCAGATCTATTTTAACTGGCAATAAATTAAACTGATTTTCCCCAAGTCAAGTCTGTTTTGCCCATGACAGTAACTGGTAAGTGATCTCCTTGTCTTTATCTTGACCCACGAGTTTTTTCATCTTATTTTTTCCCCTTGTCCTGTTGAGGAGGGGCAGTGAGAGAGCAGCTGGGTGGGCATCTGGCCGCGGTCCAAGCTCCACTCATCGCAGAGGGTTAGGCAGAGCAGCAGCTGAGCATACTACAGCCTACATCAATGGGATCTCTCGCAGCCTTCACTCATCATATGCACAGTGCCTGTACTTTGGGAGCAAGTCACTGCCAAGCTAAGTCAGAAATACCGACAGAAAAATGTTTGATTCAAAGGACTGCCTATTTAAGTTTCCTTTTCAGCCCACTGTCCATCTCACAGTTGAGTAGTTTTGATCTAAGGAGCATTTATCTTACTGAGATAGTAGCAATTGCCTAAATCCTCTGCACTAAACCCCTTAATGAAAAGTTTGACTAGAAAATGTGATGTTGTTTAGGCTACTTGGTGACACAGCTTATGGACTGATGTAGGTGAGGACTTATTCTTCTTTTGCAACCTTTCATTTTTTCTCTTAGGGAAAAATATGTTCTCTATTTATTTTTCTCCAAGTATTTCACTACAGTCTCTATGGCATTTCAGAAATAATTGGTAGCAGTAACAGTAGATCTGTAAGAAATTTTTGTGTCAGCACCAATTCCACCCCCTCCTTCCATGATCAGTGAATCTGTTTTCTCTTCCAAGATATTTTTTTTCCCTCAGAAACATTTGCTAAAATCTGTAATTTCTTTGTCTAAGTAGCTAGACAAAGAAATGCTGTTATTCTTAATATAAATACAAGTTCTAAACAGTTTTGTTGAATTCTATGTAATGTTCTTACTCTACCCAGAGAGAATTTTCAATATCTCTTTTTCTTCCCCCCCCTCTTCCACCCCGCCTTTTAATTTTTTTAGTCCAGGAACACTTGCAGAGCTAATTCTCATCAGATATAATATTCTCTGCCAGACTGAATGTCCTTTAGGCTGTGATTGCTTTGCATGGATCTAAAGGACAGAAGGGCAAAGGAAGGTTAACCAACCCTTGCACAAGCACTAGGTGTTACGGAGTCTTGCATTTGAAGTAAGAGTCCTTGTTCTAGTCCTCCTCTCTGCATTGCTTAAGAGGGCACAGAGAAGACCAAACATTCACACACACACCCCTCCCAGCAAGCATACCGTAGTAACTGCATGCTGCAGAGCTCTGGGAGACACTGTGCCAGCCGCAGGCACAATGCCACGTGGACTTTTCTCTGGAGTAACGCTGCTGCTCACTGCCAATACCACAGAGCTAAAAGGCAGTTGCTACAATACCCTCTATTTTTATGTTTTAAGTGTGAGGTGATGGCTCTGTCTGTGTAAGTGAGTGGGAACCATGTGAACATACATAGGAAATTATTCTTTTGGCTCTAGGGTAGCTGTTGAACAGGGCAAATCCCAAAGGTTTGCATTTGTTTCTAATCAACAAAGTTTGCACTGTAACAAGAAACATAAGACACTCTCCTGCCACGGGCAAGGCTCATTGTACATAGAGAATCTCACACACTGCTTTCAGAAGAACTGCTAAGAAAACAAGCAGAACAGTGTTATACCTTGCTGGACAGTGTTAACATTTGACAGTGTAGTAAGTTACAAATGACTTTTAAGACTTCTTCCGTAGAAACTTTCTGTAACAAATTGGATCACAGTAGCCTTAGAAATTTATCTTCTGCCTCTTAAAAAGAATGTTGTCAGAAAGAAAGCAAACATAAGACCCACATGGTGCTCTCAGTATATCTCTCTTGTTTCTTCCTCAGACAAAGTAATTTCATTTCCACCAATGCCACCTCAGCAGGGAGAGAAAAAGTTTCCAGTAACAGATAAAAGAGAGAGCAGATTCCAAGCTGTAAGAAAGGAAAGCCTGTTTAAAAGTCAGCTGATTTTTACTGGGTGTAACCTAGACACTGGGATCTGGGGAAAGAAGAACATCAAACTGAATTTGTAGACCCCTGCCAAGGCATTCCCAAGGTCTGGCTGGAGCTGGAACAGCCCTGGCTTTCCATGGAGGGTTTTATCACTTTAGGGAAACAGATCAAGATCATTAACTTCATTTCTATTGTGTGCTATTGAAATCAGTTCCACACCATGACGTTCAAGATGGGTGGACTGTGTTTAAAAAATAATCAGAACCACCACCCCCCACCAAAAGCAACCCAACCCCTCCTCCCCCCCCCCAAAAAAAAAAAAAAAAAAGAAGCGGCAAGCAATATGGATCTGGGTAAGAGGAGGCTTTATCAAGTACTAGAAAGAGATAGTAGTTTGCCTCATTTGTGTGCAGCATGGGAATCCATCTATCATGTTTCCTTAACTTCCTCAACTTTTTCCATTTGGAAATATTTTTCCCCTAGCTCTTCCCACTCCTTCTCCCATACTCTGCACTCTTCTCCTCCTTTCTAGTTTCCAGTTTCTTCTTCTCTGCTCCATTTTTCCACTTTTTAACAGTGCTTAGAACTAGCCATACAGCAATGTAAAGAAGCATGATATTTAGGGACTCAGTGAAATTAATAGGGAACTGATGGAAAAAACAAAAACAAACCTCATTAAAATAACAACTGTCTATCTTCACCAAGATCTGTGTAAGGCCCTGTTCATTGCATTTACAGCTGCCTTAAATTGTCTTTCACTCACTGAGACTTTTTTGTGAATATAGTATGGATCTGCTTTGCCCACCATTGAATCTTGCTACTGGCTCTATTGAGAGGTCTTCCTTGCATTCATGCAGTAAAATATCTGGAAAAGAGATTTAAATGAAACAATCTTTTCTACAGTATCCTTATCTCATGTGAGATACCCCAAGTTTGAAAAGACTTAAGTATGACATGCCCTGAAAAGAAATTGAAATGGCTGGAAATGTTTAACTGAGAAGGCAAATACAGGAAGATATCATAAGCACTTGAAAAATAATTAATTGTGTGAGGTAATTATATTGCAGCCTTTTGTTTGTGATAGTCCATAACACAATAATGACACATATCTAATGACGTTTAAATGCAGGAAGTTTCAAAGTGATAAAAGCTTTTTAAAAAATCATGTAAGGCATAAGTACAGTGAAAAACAAAGAGTCAGATAAGCCAAAAATTTAATCAGATTCAGAATAAGATTGAATATTCACAGGCATATCCATAACCATTTGATAACAACAAAAATGTGTCACATAATAAAGATCAAGATTTCAGCTGGTGTTGAAAGGAGAGGAAACCTCTTTACCTTCACGTCTTCCTAGTAGGTCTTTCTCAGATGCATCTTCCACATCTGTGTCAAAGACAGAAAGCTCGTTTTTATGGCCACTAGTTATCACCCAGTATGCCAGTTCCTGTTTTCTTTGAAGCTGAGTGATCTTAAAACTGAATGTGACCACTTAGCACTCGTTTCCCTGCATATCATTATATACTTCTACTACTGTGCATTAGGAAAGTGAGGGGGGGAGATCAGCAGATTAGACTATAAACTAGTATAAATAGTCTGATCTCAAGCTATGCTGATTGAACTATTTGTGCTGGTCTGTTTGTACCAGGACCTGGCCAATATTCTTCCTCAATCAGTGCTGCCTGATGTCCTTCTTCATCATGAAGAAGGTTATGAAGATATGTCCCAGGGGAGGGGGGTATTTGTTCATATGTGAAAGGATAATGACTAGAAGAGGTAGTAGAGACCCTATAGTTCTAAGAGAATAAATTGTGAGTTTTCTTATCTTCTATGTTTCCATTACTGAACTATATCAAATATATTGCTGGAGTGTTGCTAATGGGCATGTTTTTAGAGTATACTCATATTAAAACAAAGCCCCTGACTGCAAAAGCTGTAATGGCACCTTGAAATAAATGTCTGGACCTTCAACTTTCCAGGGAAGATGTTGTGCTGCAAGAAGTAAAGGGCTTCAGAAATTCCCAGTCTCCAGATGTTCAACACCTTTCAAAATATATCCTGAGGGAATCCTCCAGTTAGTTGTTATGCTGTTGTCAAGACAAGGCTGGAAGGACTAAAACCAACGAAATACAAAAGATCTTCCGTCCTCCTCCTCCAAAAAAAAAAAAAAAAAAAAAAAGAATCCCCAAAGCAAAAGATGAAAAGTTAAAAAAAAATCCAATATAAAGGAATTACTCCATTAAATCATTTCAAACAGGGCCTCTGCCAGACTCCACTCCCTTGTAGCAACTGAACTAGAACGATTCACTGAGTCAAGAGCTCAGAGGTTGCCAATAACCATTGTATTTCATGGACTATTCAGATTCAGTAGGACATAGCAAATTAAGGATCAGTTAAAGCTCTTATATACATGAAGCCTACCATGGGATAGGGTAGGGAAGGGATCATATGTGCTTGCAGTCCTGATGGATGCAAAACATACCATACTGAAAGAGGGCTCAAATGGTTTGTGAAAAAAGACATTTCTCATTGTACCTGTAACACTCCTGCACTTCTCCTACTGTGACTTTGATCTGTTTTTCCCTTCCCACCCCCCAAAAAAATACTTTCAGGTTGCTGGTAATGCCAGTCACATATATCTTGTGCCTTTCCACTCTCTCCCTGAACCTGGAAATCAACAGGTGAAACAACAGTGAAGGAGAGATTCTTATTTAAGAAGCCTGGAGAAGGAAACAAATCCCTCTATTGCTT
This sequence comes from Podiceps cristatus, assembly GCA_000699545.1. NCBI lineage: Eukaryota > Metazoa > Chordata > Aves > Podicipediformes > Podicipedidae > Podiceps > Podiceps cristatus. The sequence goes on from KL285504.1 coordinate 40,838, forward strand.
CCATATGTCCCGTTGGAAAGACCCCATGAAGCCCCTGCTGATTTTGCATACTATATAAGACTTTTGATTAGCTTGTTTTTACTTGATCCTATTTGCCTTCCCTTGCCTTCTCTACATTGCGAATTTTGACACACACCCCCCCCAGCACCTACAATGTCCCAATTTGGGGACAGAGATGCCGATAGCAATATATCGTGGTGCCAGAGCTGTTTCCCTGTGAAAGACTTAAGAGCACTCCAGCCTTGGCTCCAAGGGCAGAGCCTGCATTTATAGTTGCTGACTGTTCTCAATCCCTTCTCCAAGGGAACAGGAACCTCTTAAAAGGTTAGTTGTTTACCCTGCTGCTGGTATTGGGAATTTAGCAGGAATCTAGCAGTGGTCTAGCTGGCATCAGGGTTTACATACTATACTCAGTTGTATGCGAAACTCTTTTTTTTATACCCTGCATTTACTACAGCTCAATATAGAGATGATGTTCTAGCCTTAGCAGTTAATTTGAGCCATGCCACTCATCATTTTTAAAAACCCACAACAGTTCTAATATACAGAAAACTCCAAATTTCAGTTTTCTAAGATGCCAAATAGTAGGACTCTGTTGAATCTGCTTAATTAACAGCAGAGAAAGTAATTAATGCAGCAGGAAAAAGTGTTTTAGTATGCACTGTTTTTAATTTTTTCCTGACCATCTGGAAATAGTTTAGATGGGCTTGATGTCCTGGCTTAATAAGCCTTTACAGACAGGGAAAAAGTCTCAACATCATCAATACCGCTCAGAACAGAATAAATCATGGAAAGATCCTCAAATTTGGTGATTCCTCCCTTCATCTGACTCTACTGGCTGCTCAAAAACACATCATCATAATGTGTGTACCAAACCAGACTTCACCAAAAACACAGTGAGAATTAACCATCACCATCGTATGACCAAGTGCTGTGAGATCCAATTTCTATTTTCTCCACTGAGGAAACCAAATTTTTCACCTTCTTGGGATGTGCCATAACACATGCAGATTGGACTCAGCTGCCTTTTCTCTTCCTCCCCTAAGCTCTTAACTCTCCACATACGTAAACAGAGAGAGATTTGCTCTTCATTTCCAAACCACAAGGCTTCTACAGAGTCGTTGATACTTCTGTGAAAGAACTAGAAAGACTTGAGAATAATGGAAAAAGAGCTCCTCAGGAGATTTAAAAACTGTGATGACTTGTGTGTAACCTTTCTGGTTTTTGTTCCTAGCTTCACGCTTTGCATACTGAAGGAATTTTCTCATTACATAAAAAACAGTAACAGCAACTAGAAGAAAAATTTATTTATAAATGGATGATTAAAACTTTTCTTATTGAGATGGTTAGTAGAGTTCTCCTAACTCTACAGGAGGTGCTCAGAATGCCAAGGATTTAGACATATTTTCCTTAGGAACATGTTGGACACAGAGGTGAATCTGAACTAGAGTACAGGTCAGACTTACTTACCTCATTTTCTGTCCCTCTTCGATGACTCAGGAACTTAGTCCTTTTCCTTTTTTGCAGTCTTAGTCCTTTTCCTTTTTTGCAGTCTGCTGTACAATGACCTGATCTGATAGTAAGTAATATGATGATTTTGCTCCTAGAATGCAGGAGAAGGAAACAAAAAAGTCTAGAAAAAGACCTTTCCATTAAGGCTGAGGGAAGGAGGGATAGCAAATGTTTTGGAACGGTTTAGAAAGGTCCCTGAACATATTCATGTGTTAAAAATTATATTTCTCAGTTAAATTATTCAAGTTTTCTTGTAGCAAATAACCTCTCATGCCTTCCAAAAAAGTCTTACTCCTGAAGGCATTGCTTCCTTATATGACACTCTACTGGTACAGTATAGCAAATGTTGGGAAAACTGTGCTTAGAAACCATTGAAGGTTAAAATCTCTGCTATTTTACTTCTTTCTAAAATCAAAGAGTTAAGATGGTGGAAGAGAATGAAAAAAATAAATATTTAGGTTCTATTTTGTGTCATTACAAAGATAATTCATGAATATACATATGCATGCATACATTCATACATAAGTATTTATACATATAGAAAACTTAGAAAATAAGTGGAATTAATGTTAGATCTATGGGTGAGAAAGTTGGTCCTGATTGCTTAATTGAGTAAAAGAGTGATAAATTACACTGAGGATGAGGTCCATCTGAGAGGTAGATGAAGGCCTGTACCTGAGAAATGAAAGAAATAAAAATAGAGAAATGATGAATGAGAGAAGCCAGAGCAGAACAGAATGGGAATATTCCCTGAGTGGCTCTCAATAAGCAGAGGTGCCATTGTGCCTCTTTAGTTATATAAGAGCAAGGGCAGTGATGTTACAGCTCAAGAAAGACACAATAAATAGACTGGATTTCTTATCTCTTAGTATTTTTCTTTCATATTATTCCTGGATAACAGTAGTCTAAGGGTACTATCTGTGGTTTTAAGAACTATGGAGATCTACTGTTAAAGTACCTTTAAGGGTACTATCTGTGGGTTTAAGAACTATGGAGATCTACTGTTAAAGTACAGATCATTGAAAACTGGAGAATATCTGTGAGAAAAGACAATGTATGAGGTATACGTGAAATAAAAACATCACTTACTGACCTTGAAGTGAAAGTAGGAGTTATCAGGGGAAAAAGACAACCCACCACACAGCTACAGTAATAAAGGAAACAGAAGCCTCATGCCTGTCTTTTCAGGGAGAGTGAACATAAACCAAAAGGATGTTGTATTTTCACTAATAGACATCATCCGAAACGCAGCAAGCAGCACTAATAACCATATCGGAGACAAAGGATTGTCATTGAAAACGGCACTGGAATTGATCCTGAAACCAACAAGTGGGTGGCTACCAACTTTAAGAGGTTTGGAAGGTTGTCTTAGGGTTAGGAAAAAGTTTTAAAATGGAACTGCAGAGTTTTTAAAATAGCTATGGTGAACAAAAATCCCAAATCACCAATATTTCTTTATAGGAGTTTAATTTCATTCTTAAAACCACTGTTATTACCCCATTTTGAAACTCTCTTTTCCTATCTTTGATGCACTACAAAAAAAATGCAGTTTTTATCCACATTGTTCACTGCCTAAATGGACTAGTGGTATGTTAAAAAACTCGGTTCCTTACAGATGGGCAAGTTTTTTACAGGTTAGTTTGAAGATGACTTCCTAGTTTTACCTTCTCCCATTCATAATAATGGATAGTATTGTAATAAATGTAACTACTCTTCACAGCAGCTGCTTGCAGTTTGTCAAAATTTAGAATTCATATTTTAATTTTCTTTGGGATGTTTGTAAAAATTACTTTTGGTCCAGTATTGAATGGTAAGCTTAAATTTGCTCTTCAGTTACTAAGCTTTCAAATTGAATTTTTCTAGCATTATTCAAATGCAGCTGAAATAATAAACTTCAAATATGGCCCATTTATTAGTCTTATATATCAAGCCAAATCTGAGAATACATATTAAATTATTTTGAAAGCTTGTAATTTTATAGTTTATTTTCAAAACTTTTCCCTTAATTCCTAATGTGAAGGGGATATCTACTGTCTTGTCATTGCTAGACTATAAATTCTAGAAAGCGAGGATTCAGTATTCAAATATAAGGTCAAGCAGCAAGAACTCAATATATTTTGTTGACAAATCTAACCAAATTGGTGAACAAACAAAATTCAAATCACAGAATATGTAATGTTATGTTATTAATAAATAGCTGAAACAATATGTGTGCATGAAGGATGTATTTATGTTTACAAGATTATCAGGCAATACAGCTCCAGTCTAGAGAGCCTTTAATAAAACCTCCAAGTTTCTAGTTTTGTACGAACTACAGCTTAAATTGGAAAGTTGAAAAACCTTCCTCTCAAAAATGTATTAGGACTCTTTTTTTCTTTCCAACTCTTTTTTAGGTAGCAATACTGATTTTAAATTGCTTTCAAATGCTTGGTATTTTAACTAGCTGGCAAGAAGAAAATTTTGAGAAGTACACCACCCACACCACCCACACCACACCCCCACCCCCGAATTCTCAGCAGAACACTAGCAGAAAAATGGTGAAAATATCACCTTTGGACCCAAATAAATCTTAGTAGGCTACTCTAGATGAAAACTGGGTAATTATTCCATCTTATTTAGAACAATAGCTTAAAATTTAAAAGTCTGTTATTTTGGAACAGCTCTAGTTTTAACACTAACTTAGAAATAAAGCCAACAGTTGTGCTGTTGCATTTTTCCCCCTACACATGTTAATTAAGGTGTGTTTTACTCCCAGCCCCAAGACCTACTCCCTACATTTTGAAACTAGTATTAATCTTCCTACAAAGCAGAAGATATTTCTGTGCCTTCAGGATGATGAGGGGAATTGACATGACTGCTAACAATCAGTTATTCACCTCTGGGTGAGGGAATTGGTAACAGTGGCAAGTTAATGAAGAATTACTGGTTAGATCTGGGATCTGGCAAAGATTTCTTTAGAGATTATTTAAAACATGTTAAATATTTCCTTTGGCAACAAAATCACTACCTGAGTTGAAGGGATATCAACGAGGAGACTAAATCACATCTCCTGTCTGCCAACTTTTCACTCAATGACTCCCATCAAGTCAGCACAAAAATATGCCACTGCACATGGATGTTGTTCAGTTTCTAAAACAAATAAACATGCAGTCGAATGTCTTCATCGTATAAAACACTGCAGACTGAAATCTGCACACCTGCTCATGCAAGCAGTGTTTTACTCTGAGAATGGCGGGTCCTCCAGGATGAGCAGGACTGAGGTTTTGTGGCAGCCCAGTTGTGGCTTCCAGCTCCTGTCTGGTTGCTGGGACAGGACTGGGGTCTCAGGTTAAGACCCTAGATGTGTGTTTCTCCTGCCTAGTGTCTCACATACCTCTTAAACTTACTCTGGCTTTGTACAGAGTTTTCCAAACATAGGCTCCCCAGACTAAGCCTCTGAGCTGAGATGAAGTCATCTTCTTAATCAGTAGTAGATATTTTCAAAAGGAGATTTGCACCCCAGGAGCCCCATGTTCAGTATGTATAGTTCAAGACCCCACATGTATTTTACTGGGCACACCAAACCTGAAATCCCCAAACAGGCAGTCTCTTAGAGACTTTGACTTACATGGTCTGTAGGCTCCCATCCTCCTTTAAATTAATATAAAGGTTTATCTACATTTTTCTTTATCTCACATTGAAACATGAATGGAGACTAAGGTTCAGAAATCCGGCCAGGAACAGAACAACTTCTAAAAGCAAAGACCTGGATGCCTCCTGGTGCCTGAGGGCTAAATCCTGGTGTTAGTCAGTCCAGCATGGTATTTCTGTTTCTAGGAGACAGTTCCTATCCCCTCCCTAAACAAAGAGGTGTAAATTCCCAGAGCCAATTTCTCAGAGTTTGGGATTCAACCAGAAGATATACAAACAGAAAATAATCTGTCAAGACACTTGGCATAACACAATGCATGAGCACAGGAGCAAAATTATTCCCTCTTTCACATATGCCTTTACTCACTAGGAGGACAAAAAAAAAAAAAAAAAAAAAAATCCTGGGCAGCTATTTTAAATGACTTGTACAGAATTTCTCGTAGCTAAGAGCTACCTTGTTGCCTTGTGACTCTCAGGCCTCTTTTAGGTAAAGACAGACAACCCAGAGCTGTACAAAACAATTCTGAGGAGCATGGGCAGAAAAGTGGTTTGTTAGTCCCAGCAGTTCAACCATCCTTGTCAACAAAACAGTGGGCTCCCCTCTGCGTTTGTCACATCTGCTATATATGCCAGCCATGAGGTAGCATGAAGGGAACAGGAACATAAGGTTTTTTTTCACTATTTTCCCTAATCTTCCTTTATTAGAACAAATCCCTGTATTCTCAGGGATTAGGGTCAGGCAAGGTCTGTTGAGCTCTCAGCCACACTTTTGCTGGTCTTTACACTAAGGCATAGAGTATAGAGTAAAAAGAAATTATTTGCACCCAAATCAGAGATTAGATGTTAAATGGCTCAAAGTGCCATATGCCAAATACGCTTTAGTGCCTGATGAAGATTCCTGTGGGTGTTGCCCTTGGGACAGGCAAATCGCTGTCCTGACTCCCCTGGAGCCCCCAAGCTTTCAATGGGAGAAGCAAAAGGAGAGGCAGCAGGCAGGGAACTGTGCTTCAGACTTTCTTCATCATGCCTGAAATCTCATGAAGTTTATTAGAGAAATGAGGTTTGGGGGTCTGATTGTGGGGTTTTTTTCTCTTCACAAACCACAGAGAGATGTAATTAGCTGTTGGCTAGGCAGACACTGCCCACAGCTGGAGCCTTCTCGGCGGAGAATATTTTCTGCATGGCATTCAGTCAAATACAGCTTTGTTTAAATTTTCAATTCATCTCTGTGCAGTTAGTTAGTTAATTGTGTTTTGCAAGTGGCAATTTACAGTTGCAGACAACACACTTTTTCCTAAACAGAAGTCACCTAGCCTCAAGGCACTGTATTCAACTCTGATATAGCTAGTATATTCAGCCTGTACAGTCTATCCTCAGTGATTAGTCTTGATTATTTCAATCTTGTTTTATAGAAGTTCCAGGTTTCCTGAAGCAAAAATTTCTCCTCAGCAAAAGAGACAGTGTAGCAGCACAGGCTTGGAACAAAAAAGCCAGAGAAAATGACCTGTGCCCAGCAGGCAAACCAAAGAAATCTCTTATTTTTGTGCTTGTTAGCCATGAATCTTGTCACATTTTGACTGTCAGAATCTTGTGGGGATGTGGATGTGATAGGTATTCCCAAATGGAGGGCGCAGTAAGACCAGAGTGTGTTTTCCTGAGATAAAGTCTGCCCTAAATTATAGCTTGGGTACCTGTCAGAAAGTAAAAGGATGAGAACATAGGAGGTCTGAGGTACCTCCGGATGGATATATTCTCTGTGTGTGTTGTCCCATGGGAGAGAGTGGGTATGCCAGAGCCGAACTGTAATCGGTCCAACTAAAGAATAGAACAAATCTTACTCTATGAGATATAGCCCATGCTCAAAATGAAATACTTGTGCTGAAAGACGGCTTTCCATGGAGGAGAAAACAAACCAGATAAGCCTTGAAATTTTATTATCCAAAGCATTACTTCTACCTTACTTATGCTAAGAACTAAAGAGGGCTTTTAACAATCAGCTCTGATGTCTTCACTTCCCTCTTCTCAATGAGATGTCATCATTTCTCTCTTGCCAAACTCCTGGAGGTCACTGGAGTTGTCTCCCACATCCTTGGTGAGTGCCCTAAACTCTTATTTTTCCAAGTGGGATGCTGGGGCTGGAGCTTCAGCAATCAAAATGTAGGTGAAAATTTAGGCATCTTTAAAGAGCAGCAGCAAATGAACTGGGGTCATAATGACTGAAGTTTTAGACCTAGACACTTACAGGTAGTGTTTAGCACATATGTTGGGGGAGTTGGTTGTCTGTCCTGTTTGCATGTGTGAAGGGGGGGTGATGTTGGATATGCACGTGCTTCAGCTTTTTTCTGTTAAGTGAATACTCTCCACAGCTGTTGCACAGGTGCCCTGCTAAATTCCAATAGACGTTTAAGCAAAAATGTACAAAGGAGCATGAGGCACTCAAATGCTTAGTAATGGGTTGAAGAACAGGAAGAATAAAGACAGTTGAGGAATAGGTGCTCCTATTTATGTTTGGATTGGTGGGAGTGACAGACAATCCATACTTTCTCTCTCAGCCCCTCATCTAGAATTGATGGACATGGAAGAGAGGCAGGGGAAGGAAGTCACTCAAGTCTTCCCTGGAATTCACTTTTCATTCTAACTTACTGCAAGTGGGCACAAAGGTGTCATGGGTGCTAGCTTTATTCTTAATCCTTGAAGAAGCAACAGGGTTTGTGGGTAGGGGACATGATTCTCTCTTGGGAGGGGCAAAGAGAGGAGGGAGGAAAGAAGGAAGGATCACGGGGACACTCTGGTTACATGCACCTCAGCTGGGAACAACATGCCCTCCTTCAGTGCAGTTTCAACATTCAGCAGTCTAAGTCATCATTGCTCATCAGATGTTTTCTTCTTTCACTACCTACTTTGCAAACTGCCTAGCATGATTTTGGTGGAGTACTTCTCCCACATGAGCTAGGGCCCTCTCTCTAGAAAAGAGCGTAGGTTTCTTAAATAGCCCTGTGATAAAAAAGTGTTTATCACATAGTTCTGCAATTTCTCATGCATCTCTGATGAACTCACCTGCCCCCTGCTCACTAATCCATCTCCCTCGGGCTGCTTTCAGCGTGCCAGATCTCTGGGGATTTTTCTGCAGCTGCCATATGTGGGGAAAAAAAAAAATAAAAATCATTTAATGCTAAAATGTTCTCTCCTTCTGCCTCTCAGTGTAAAACTCCCGAAAATGCAGCAATGGCTAAATGGCTATTCACCACATCATGATGGCTAGTACAAAAAATTTATCTAACAGAGCTCAAAACAAGAACAATTTTAATAAATAAGAGGGGGGAATGACATATGTAATTTTCTTCCAGTCCTGGGCATACCCAAGCAGTTAGTTCTTAAAACTGAAATATATTTAGGCCACTACATTTTTTTTCTTTTTGGCTCTTACTGAACTTCAAATAGCTGACTTCATAAAAGTTAAAGAAGTTTATAAAACTATAAAACCTTAAGTTTACAGGGTAAGTGATGCAACTAAAAGAGGCAATTACAATGTAAGAAATCCAACTACATTAATATGTGTGGATGCATGTAAAACTCTGCATTTCTAAACCACAGTCTTCTGTTAAATATCCAGGTAAATACAGAATGTTTATTGATAAAATACAGCATAAATGATCTATTAACCTCTCCTTGAAACTTTCTTATTAATTTACAACTTGACAGCCATTTCCAACTAATCAGAACAATCTTTCTTATAGAGCATTATGCTAATTGTCTTTTTAAAGATAAGTAACAATTATAAGCCTTGAACATTAAAATAAACTTTAACTTCAGGGAATAAAATTAACATAATCTGGATCATAGTCTACCACCAAATTCCCAATTTCATTAAAATTTTATATTACATTCCAAAATTGTATTTGTATCATGCTTGGTTAGGCATCATATATACAGCCAATAAAGTCGGAGATGCAATACCCGAAGGCATTTATTTATATGAATATTGTGGACCCATATTGGTAACCTCCTTGGAACAAAATAGGCAGTTTCTCTGAGCAATAATTTGTACAGCTGACATGTTTGTCATCAGGATTTTGGTCTGTCATGACACAATGATTTAGCTTGATAGGTCTCACTCCTGTTACACTGTCGCTGTCTTTAAAGAAAAATTTGTACTGACTAGTGCCAAAGAAAGGAGAAAATACAGAGAACAGGCTACTATGTTGAAAGGTTTTTCTTGTGCCCTGTGTCCTGCTTTGAGGGCTATGAGCACTGAGGTGGTATCTACAGCCCCAAATTCTTAATCTAACTAAGGAACTGCTGGATTTCAGGAACTGAAGATCATCAACAGGCTAGAGAAATTCTCTTTGGTGTCTTCCTTTGTTTCATGTCCAATGTCTTCTTGTCCAACATGTAGGAAAAATGGACTTCAACACAAGCAAGCTCTGTCCTGGGATCTGCGGATCGGGGCATTGCTTGGGGATTAGTATATTGCTATCTTTATCTCCCAGACTGAACCTCCCAGCAGCAGGATCGAAATTAAGAAAACAATACACTGGCTACTTGTATTATAGCTTTTCCATGCACTGGTTACAACAAAGAAACTGACCCATAATTTTCAGTTGACATACGTACAAGCTCTGAATTTGAGTAGTGCTGTTCACTTCAAAAAGTCATTTCAGGACAGAGTGGTAGCAAATACATGTTTACAAACAACATAGTGCAGAAAGTATTAATTATTTAAGTGACAGAATATTTGCCATTATTTACGGATAATATTTTCATTGTTTTAGTAGGATACCAGACAGTGCTTCACATCATTAACTGTACAAATAGTGGATATCATCCTAGTGGATGGCTGCTAGCCATGTGGCTCCTACCCCAAATTTGGGTTGGTGCAGCTTGCTATTGTTTTGCAGTTTTAGTCTCCTCAAGGTATGAGAGTGGCTTAAAATGTTCTCCTTTATAAAACACATTGGAAGAGCTCAAGAAAGAATTTTAAACCCAACAAACAGATCTGCTTAGGGGAAGCATAGACTCCACTGAACTGAAACTAGTGATAGGAATAGTAAAATACATGTGCCTAAATGGATATAAAAGAAATTTAGGACACATGCATAGAATAAAACTTAATGCTACACACAGCTCTAGCAGTTCACTGTAAGGTAGCTGGCAAATGTTAGTTAAAAATCAGAGCGCCTTGTAATGCATATAGGAAACATTACACAAAATCTAGGGATGAATTTGACAGCTCTTTAAAAGTACATATCCGCACTCATTTTTTTGGACCCTTTGCTGTGCAAGAGAATATCTATGTATTTACCTAAGTTTGTGTTGTTTTCTCTTCTGCTCTGCCTTTTTTGCTAAGGCTGGAAAACTTTAAATAAAATTTAGCTAGCATTTGAATATGTGAATCAATATCTAGACTTTCTGCGTAGATAAAAACATGCTTCCTTTCACCTGCTGGTGACTTCCAGCCTGCTCTACTTTCTGACCCCCGGTACCCCACCCCACCCCCCGCATCAGTCAAAATGACAGTTTCTGCTTTCCTGGGAACCCTTTCAATCCTCTGTCTGCTAGAGAGCTTTTAATTACATTGCAAAATTTAAATTTTTGTCTCTCTGTGTATGTTAGATAGAATTAGACAACAGTACTGCTTGAGATGTTGTTAATATGATAAGTACAATAACATTAAAAGTAATCACAAAGGATAGATAAGAGATGATGTGATTTTAGGAGCTTGCTGGAATTTCACAATTTGCCATAACATTTTGTATTTCAATAGCACAAGCAATCAGATTCTTAAATATCATTGGTAAATAAAATTAATATTAAAGATGATACACTATATTCACTGCTATTGAGTTTGCAAGTGTAGCTATTACAACATCACACGCATTTGCCAATCAAAAACTCATCTGTCTTGGAAAGAGAGAATGAGAGAAAATCCATGATTCAAAGAAATTCCAACCCAAAAGGCCAGGGTGTGTCACTTTTCCCTGTGTTTTCTCTTCTTTGTTATGTAGCAATCTGGAAAGGCTCACAGAAATCTCACCCATTTTGGAACCATAAACTAATAAATAAACTACAGGAAGACTGATGAGGCTGATGCTTGAGGACAGGAGCTGGAAAAAAATACAGCATATTTGAAATGCAGAAGAATTAACATTGTAAGAATGTTACAGACTTGATGTCTTGCCCTGTTAAACATTTATATCTTGAAATAATATAGAAACTATTTGCACAAACTTTCATTCTCTTTCTCTCTTTTCTACAGAATTTTGCATAATTTACACCTGAGTGTGGGGATAAATCTGTAGCACCTCTCACAAAAAGCTACATAAATTTAGCTAAATGCCCAAACCCGAACACACAGCTTGCATCATTACTGAACAGGATCAATAAAGTTTTAAGAAAATGAGCAGCTGATTTCCATGCAAAACAGTTCTTTACTGTGTTGCAACCAGTAAAAAAGATGAAAAAAAATAGGTGTGATTTTTTTTTTTAAGAGAAGAGAAGGCAAAACTAGAAGCTCGCTTTACATTTATTCAGGGGTTCCTGCTGCAATAGGAGACTGAAAAAATACCACCACCCCCCAAAGAGCCCACCTCTCCACACTCATACTCCCACTCTCAGCTGAAACACCCTTGGAAACAGCAGTGCGCTCCTCAGACTCTGACCAGGATCTGGATTTTGCAGTCAGGGCCCATGTCCATTTCTAACCTTTGCCGTTACCAATCCCCATAAGAACTTTCTTGATTAAATCATCACTGCTACAAGGGGAAGTCCCCTGTAACAGTTCATTTTTTTTTTAAATTTGGTTGACTGAATTTGTCCAGACAGGAACACACATGTCTTACAGAGTCCTGTCGAGTGTACTCGTATCCTCTGATGAAGGATACCTCCTTACCAAGGGCTGAAGGGAGAGCACTGCTCTGTCTTGGGGGACAGTAAGCAGTTGGAGCGGACACAGTGCCTTCACAGCATGAAAGACAGCCATCATATGTTCAGATAGTCTTATACAACCTCCTTTTTGTCTCTTCCCTGATCCCTGGGTAAATAAATCCCCAGCAAATCTAAAGGTACTACTTGATACAGACTCTGTTTAAGATACCAGAAATAGAGCGGCAGTGGTGGTAGGCCCATACCTCTTCGAAAATACAAAGAAAGATACAATTCATAAATTTGTTTTGCTGCTCATTTACCAATTTTAATTCTGACTTGAGAGTTATTCCTACTGTGAATTTAAATATTATTATGATTGTTCAAATACATTACCAGTTTAATACTTCTTTGGAACATGAAATGAACAAATGGAAAGTTTTATTCTGAAAAAATACAGGTTGTAAAGCTGGTGCAGTAGTTTCTGATTTATTTCTTCCAAATTGTCTATGAAAGAAAGAGGTATCAGGAGATAATTTAGAATCACACTACTACTTAACCACCTTGTTGGGATATCTCTGTGACTGTTTCTGCTTCTAATTAATGAATAACGGCACTTTGAAATTATGAAAGCAAGCCTCTGACTATGTGAGAAGAATTCACATCTAATACTGTAATACTGAAGTGCATTATGGGAATGAGGTAAATCACAGTATGTCATTTCGATCATAGCTTGAATGTCCACATGGGCATAAAACATAAAACATCAAGCTTACAGCCCCACTGGAAAGATTTCTTTTCATTGCTATCCTTTTCTTCAAAGCATCTTTCATCTGGCATTATGTTAGATGAAAGTCAAAAGCAATGCTGATAATTGTGCCACCAACAGAATTTAACCAAAATTAGTTTATTTCCTTTCCAATACAGAACTAAATTCCTATTTTAGATAGACATGTCCATCTTGGATCCATTTATCAGAAGTAAACGTCTAGGAAACTAGCTGAAATTAAATTAATGCCACACACTTTATAGGCACTGGCTAATATCCAGAGTGCTAAAATGGCAATGCAGAATTGTAAAGACACAGGCATATTGTTTATATGCACTGGCTGAAATCCAAAATGGTTACAGTAAGTAGGAGAATAAAACATTAGTAACAGGGCCCTCTGCTCCTCACTTTAGACCAGCAAGTATAACACTTCAGGTGGGAATAAGTGATAATTACGAAACATAGGTACATAAACCTCCAGACATAGATCCTTCATGATCCTGAGCACACACACCTAGCAGACACTGGAGGAGAAAGAGCAAGAGGCATAGACACATTCTGACAGTCTCACAAATGGACCAAAGCAACAGTGGTTTGGTTCTCCTCCATGCGGTGTGACTCTCAGATAAGCAAGTTTGTAGATGGCTTTACAAGGGAGCTAAACTGGATTGCATTTTATTTTACAAAATTAGAGGCTGAGTGTGTTAGTCTTGAACACACTCCTGGTCCTCAGTAGAAGCCAGGAGATGCTGCATCTCGAGAAGGCAGCCAGTCTGATAGTTGGCCTTTGTGAGAAATAGTGCTTAGGAGGAATAGCCCTGCCATCTGCAGGGTGCGGAAAAAGGTTTCTGCAGCCTGATGAAGAGCTTTTCAAGACCTTTTATGCCTCCTCATCCTTCTTCTTAATATAACAGAAATGTAGCATGGCCATGGACCTCATTTGGTATTTTCAAAATTTATTTTTTAGACAAAATAAGTCCCCAGACACAAGGCTTCATCCTGTTTCATGGCTATGCAGTGCTGACAGTGCACACTGAAAGCAGCATGGGTAACCTAGGCTGTTTTCCAAAGGTGGGAAAGATATGTCATAAGACATACCGAGATTCTTGAGATCTGTATCCACATCCTAGAGAGGTCATCCTGAACTCCAGCTGAGTGCATAAGTCACAGAAATTACATTGATTTTGTAGCCGTTAATTTATTTTTCATATTTATTTTTACTGGAAATTATTCCCAAAAAGCTTAATAATAGATTTGGCCCAGAGCAACAGAATAAACATCCCACAGAAAATGTTGAGAGACTGGAAAACAAGTTCATATTGATTCTCAATAAACAAAATGAAACAGAAAAACACAGGCATTGTTCAGGGGATAGGAATTCTAAAATATTCCGCTTTGGGAGTTTGGTGGCTTGCTGGCTACCCAGCTTGAAAGCATCATCATTTCTGCTTTCTCAATGCAGGAAGAAAAACACAATAATTTAAATTAAAAAAAAAAAAAAAAAAAAAAAAAAAAAAAAAAAAAAAAAAAAAAAAAAAAAAAAAAGAGGGGGGGGGGGTGGGGTGGGGAGTGGGAAGCACCCTTTCAGGTTCCATTGTCTATGGACCCACATACTTTGCCTTCTTGATCATCACCTTTTTCCTAACTTCAAGCTTGTGCTCAGCTCCTCTACAGGCAGCCTTGAAGTCTTCGCTTTTCTTCAATGCTCTTCTAGGTAGGCTGCTGGGAAGATACCATTTTGATCTTCCAAAGAGAAAAGTGCAATATTCCAGTAAAATTGTAATTTTCCCATACAGGATCTAGGTTGCTCAAAACCATAACTCTTTCATCAGGAAAATAACCCTCCAATGAGTCTGCTTCATCCCAAACAGTCTTTAAGGTCTGCAAGGTCTGCAACTAGCTTCTGGCCATTAGATCATTTATAGACAATTCACTACCAAAATCTGACGTGTAAATCTCACACTCTGCAGATTCATTTAGATGTTCTAGAACATGTATAAATGAAAATATCTCTGAGAACTGTCTGAACACACTTTTGTATCTGTATTTCAAAAGCTGCAATTCTGAAGCAGCAGCTCCAGACAAACAGGATATCAAAGAACAGCTCAGATGATGTTAGATGCTGATGTTTAGACAGCTGAATACCACACCAAACCTACTTTCTATATATAGCTTTTAAGATTCGCTTTTTCAAGTATCTCTACCCACAAGTGTATTTATGAGAATCTTGCCCAAAAGTAAACCTAGCTTAAACGAATTCCAGTTCATTGGCTCAGAACCAAGAAGACGATTTTTTAAAAAAAACCAATTTCTTCTGTAAACTACTGCCATTAACATGGGTCCTCGGGGACATCTGTGTAATGTTGGTACTCACACAGGCTCTCACGGGCTCTTTTCGGAGGAGCCATAATAGGGCGTTTGATAGAGCAGTTGCTTAATGTGCTGCAGAGGGGAGTTTGTACATGGATTTGTACATATGGGGGGGGAGATCCCACTCTCTTTTGGCAGTGCTAAAAGGGATAAAGGCTTACTTTTGTTCCTAAAGAAAGCACATCTGACTGACTACGTACATGGTACAGCAGCGTTGAGCTAAGGGGAAGGATCGCTTTTCAGAGCAAAGGCAAAGTTTTACTATCACTTACTATTACTAATAGGATCATAGGGTATTGCTGAAGAGGACAGCCTCTGAAAGCTGTGATAGTATATCAATCATTTGACGAATTTCATACCCTTATCTCTTACCAACATAAAGGTAGTAATAACAGACCAAGGCATAGGTTTACAAAAGCAACACTCAGACTGTGCTGCAAAAAACTGGTTTTACACTTCTATAAAAGAGTTTTACACTTCTATAAAATCAGATATGTGCCCCAGACACTGCTGTAAAAAGATTGTGGTCGTGTTTTCTCCATTTAACCATTTTTCTTTATGCAAATAAGAAAAAGAATATTTTATCTTTCAGGGGAAAACATAATGAAAGAAACATTTAATAACATACAGAGATAACAATGTACAATTTGACCATTTTAAAAGAAAAAAGGGTAAAGAGGAGGTATTGTGAGACAAGAGAAGATTCCTGCATTTCACTGGAATGATGTTAGGAAAGTAGTTCTTCAGAAACACGCAGTATCCTGGGGCAAGAGCTGTTTGTGATACATCTGTGATGACAGCAGTTTGTTAGAGACCCAGATTATAGGGAAATGTTCCAGCATGTAGAAGACTTAAAGGCTTTAACAGTATAAAAAGGATGGCAAAGGCTCGAGAGAGCAGAAATCCTAAGGGGAGCCACAGTCAAGGTTGAAAATACTCAGGGTATGGCCTAAGCAGTTAGTTCACCTCATATCCCAGTTGAAAGGGAGCACATTTACGTAAACAGATGGTACAAACTCATTTCAGGGGCTTTTTTTTTTTTTTTTTTTTTTTTATTACAGCTCCCACTTCAAAGCTGCTCTGCTTAACATCACTGCAAACCTCTGCAGAGCAGCTCAGCAGAACACTGCCGTTCCCTGTCTGTCAGCTCGCTGTGATCCTCTCACACACACAGCTCATCGACCCATGGGAAGACACATGTCCAGCTCAGCTCCTGACACCGCAGTAAATGAGCTTGTTCTCCTCTTCACAGCAACTCGTCGTGCTACCACGCTTTCAGCATTTTATAGCACTGCTATCACTTGCATCACTGTGACAGTCTGACAACTCGCGGCCATCTTCCACCCATCTGGTGCTACTATGGGAAAAGGCAGATTCACTGGTATTCTGCAAACCTTTCAACCGTATCTTCTTGTCTGGGTCAGAGGTAAAACCCACCCTTAATCATACAATAGGACCTTTTTTGGCTGCCGGGTTTCTGCTTCTCCCAGCCATCCATGGCACTCCTGCCTTTGCTAAGATAGGTTCACCTCCTCCATTACAGCAGCTCTGATGTGTTAACTGGTACATGTGTATGCTCTGACACCCTGTTCACATCTTATCCTTGCCTGTCAGCTTCCTGCCTGCATAAAAACTGGGAGGAGCGGGCTTACAGTAGTTGCACTCCCTGAGTCAACCCAGGATGCAGAGGTATGAAGCTCCATCCAAAGAACTGGGAGGCTTTTTCTGCTCTAGAGAACATGACTCTAGAGAACATGTGGACACAAGCAGACAGAGAAAGAAGATGAGCACTGCAGGGAAAAAGAGACTTTAGCAATTGGACTTTTTGTGTTTCTTATTCATCACTTAAATTATTAATGAATTTGAGAGAATGAAATCTTGGTTCAACTTTAGCAGAATTCGCCCCCTTTAGTCAAAGCATGAGGTCATATAATATGCATCTCTAAAGGTCCCCAGAAAGGAAGATAAAATTTGACATGGCATTCTTGAGGGTTTAGACTGAAATAGAAAGGGGAAAAATAGAAAAGAATTCCATGCTATCACACCTAGCCTCCTACAATGAGTGTCTTTGTACTTGATAAAGAAGCAAACACATAAAAAATACATGCATAAAGGTCCAAGATTTTCAAAGACCCTTTACAAAGTATTAAGGAGAGGTCCTTTCTTTGGGGGTAAAGGTTTGCTGCTGAGACTGAGAAGTCATGCTTCAATTCATTCTGGTCTCGACAGCCACATGACTTTGATTCTTCTTGATATGGCATTTACAAAGACACCATAGATGAACTCAGAGAATATTGCAAATACCACCCAGGCTCATGTAAAAGCATTATCCCAGGAGGTGTGAGCTGGAGCAGAACTAATGATTCTGTGATATGAGTAGCCAAACAAAGTTTCAGTCTAATACACAGATGCTGCCAATTCTGCTCATAGAAAGGATGAAAAAACTATGAAACAAAGAATACAATGTAGTGTATCTGTTCATCCTGCTATCCAGAAAGTTGTATGACAGTGTTAGGGAATGCCAGACCTCTCACTATCTTTTCTTAGGGGCTTTTAAAGCTACCTTTAATCTCATAACCAATACCTACAAAGCTTTCAGTTTAACTCAAGCTGTGATGAATGAACTCAAATATGAAATGAACCAAGACTCATTTTTACAGCTTCTGCAAGGAGGAACATGCAAAAGAAACACTTGGTGAGTTGCTGCTCTCTACTGGGGAAAGGATGTAAGAAAGGCTACTCAACAAGAATCACATGGCACGTGCATTATTTAGTTGTATCAATTCCCTGTATTACAAGTTATTCCAGTCTTATCCATGAGCTGATTTATTAATTTTGAAGTGATTTTGATAGTGACTTCCTGAGTTAACTCTGCATTAAGTAATTTCATACACAATTTGATATGCATCTTATCTTAATATTTCAATAGACTAATTTGCCAGAAATTTACCTCTTCTCCCTCCCTCTCCCTAACACACACATCACCATATTATCTCATCATTATCTAAAACACATCTTTTCTATTAAGAAATAATCTGATTCCGTTTAGGCTAGCATATTCAGATTTTACCAAATCATCCAAAACGACCTGGCATATGTGGCACAGGTTATAATGACTGACACTAGGGCTCTGTGATGATGACAGAAGAAGGAATTAGGAAAGGAATAGGCTGACAGGGTGAGCCCAATGTGTATGAGTACTTTGGGAACATGCTTGAGAACAGGTTTGAAGAGACTAACAAAAGCAGAAGATGGGGTTACCAAACCACAATCTGTTTGCCTAGTTAATGCACTTTGGTTGGAGCAAGAAACACTTTGTTCTCATTAATGACCATTGATAGAGCTAATGGGACAACATAGAGATCAGTGCCCCCAGAAGAGAGAGTCATGAAAGTTATATCTTGCTAAAAGATTGTGTCACTAATCCCCTCTCTTCATACTTTAAGTACCAAATGGGGATTTAGCCTGGGTAAATCACCCTGAGATGAGCCTGAAGACTGTCAGGATGGAGGTGACAGTGACCGAAAGAATGAAATCTTTCTGATGCTCATTTTGGGCTCATACCCAAAACTGTCCTCATCAAAGCATCTGCCTTCAACCCTATTGGGAGAAACACTCAACACTGTCTGCACCTGACTTGCAATCGTGTCTTAGTCTGTGGGACATGTGCTTGGCCACTGTATTTATAACCTCTTGCCTAGGATATACTGTAGTTCCAAGAGACAGAAACTAAAATTCCCCTCTGAAGTAAGCTGCAGCTGCTCTTGAGTACAGCATCTACCTCCTCTCTCTTCAGAAACACAGATGAGTGAGAACATATTATCCTTATTCACTGCTCTTTCCACTGACCTACCAAGAACCAAGTCTGGTTCAAAACCCCTAGTCCAGTTCTCAGAGATATGTCTGGCTGTGGCTGTCACTAACTGCTAGGCTAATTTCTTCCACAGTGAAGATCTCGCACAACTATGACACTCTAATTTTGGTAAGCAGAAAGCTTGTGGTCACAGAAAATGAGCTTTCCCTGGGATAGCCTAAAGCTATAGACATGGCCAGCAGAAAAAAAGGAGGTGGTGATCATAACACTTTGCTCACAGACAAATACAAAATTCACTCTTTTTTCCTTTTTGCTTTTCTTTCTCCCTCCACCCATTTTCCCTTAATAGCTTTCTCAAATACATCAGTACTTCACAAGAGCATAAATGCTTACAAATACACTCAAATTTAAAAAAAAAAAAAAAAAAAAAAAAAAAAAAAAAAGAAAATCCAGCCTGGAGTTTCAGTTTGGCTTTCAAAACAGGACTGAAACATTTCTTTCTGCAGGAACCACAAAGGATAATTTTACACCAGTATATGCAGATAAACTTGAGGCAACTCCAGTTACTCTAATCCCAGAACTGGATGTTGGTGGAGACCAGAGCAGAAAGATCTAAGTGGGCTCAGGTATCCAAAGAACCTTGCCTTGGAACTTTTGATAAATTGATCAAGAATTTGTAGGGAAGGATCAGAGCACAGACTAATGCAGGTGATGGCATCCTACAGACTTCCTACTCGAGAAGAGGAAGTAGATGAAACCCTCTTCAGGCAGGTAGAAAAAGTCTTGCAGTCACGGGCTCTGATACTCCCTGGGGACATCAACCTTACCAATATCTGTGGAAAGTGCAAAAGAGTTGGATGCAAGCAGTCCGGGTGATTTCTGGAGTGTGTTGAAGACAATTCCATGATACAAGTGAGTCATGAAATGACTAGGGAAGATGTTCTGCAGGACCTACTACTCATGGAAAAGGAAGAACTGGTTGGGGACATGAAGGTCAAAGGAAGCTGTGGCTGTAGTCATCACAAAATGGTGGAGTTTAAGATCCTGAGAGAAGTGATCAAGACAAATAGTAGAATCATAGCCTGGACTTAAGAAAAAAAAAAAAAAAAATTTGGTTGTTCATGGACCTTCTTGTGGGAGGGAGAAAGGTCCAAAGGAGCTTCAAGGTGTTTTCAAGAACTACGTCCTCAAAGCACAACAACAGTACATTCAGTTGTGTGGAAATTCAAGCAAACAGGTGGCAGAAGGTCAGAATGACTAAACAAAAGCCATCTGCCTGAGCTCAAACACAAAAAGCAAGTGTAAAGGTGATACCAGCAGGGATGGGTTAACTAGGAGGATTACAGAGGCACTGTCTGAGCATGCAGGGATGGAGTAAGAAAACCCAAAGCTCAGCTGGAGCGGAAACAAGTGAAATATGAAAAATGAAATATGAAAAACAACAGGAAGGGCTTCTATAAATACATTGCCAGCAAAATAAAGGCTAAGGACAAAGCTAGCCCACTGCTCAATAGGCTTGGTGACCTAGTGACAAACAAAAATGGAAAAAGCTGAGTTATTCAATACACTTTTTGCTTGTATTTTCACTGCACAAGTGTAAGATCTGCCTTAAGATCTCCCAAATGTACTTAATCTTGAGAACATAACATTACCTACAGTACAGGAAGACAGAGTTAGGGAGCATTAGAATGAGTCAAGCATACTTACGTTCACGGGACTAGTTGGTATTTATGTGATGGTTCTGAGGGAACCCTGCAATGTCACTGTGAGGCTGGTCTGTATCATCTTCAAAAGCTCATGGCAATCAGGGAAAGTTCCTTATGACCGAAAAGAGGCCAGTGTCACCACCACGTTTAAGAAGGACCAGAGGGAAGATCCAAGGAACTACAGACGAGTTAGTTTAACGTCAGTCCTTGGAGTTAAGGAGTAAATTCTCCTGGAAGCTCTTTCCAGGCATATGAAGGACAACAGTTTGTGTAAAGCGTGCTGTAGTAGTTATTCAGTGACAAGCTCCTGTATGGGCTGTAATGTTTGTTGGCTGCACGGTTTATAATTTTAGTCTCACGAACATGTTAATGGAAAGGACTGTCATGGTCATACATATATATAGGGAAGTGATGGTGAGTAATCAGAAAGTGTAGGATCTGAGCATAACATAGATGGTATAGAGTAAGGGGTGGATAATATCCTGGTTCCGGCTGGGATAGGGTAACTTTTCACCTGGAGCTGGCCAGGGCCTATTCTATTGGGGGACTAAACTGTTGATGTCCCAACCCAGGGGTTTTGACTGTCTTTTCCTGATTCTCTCCCCCACCTCACCGGGAGAGAGGAGCAATGGAGCAGCCACCTGGTGCGCGGCCCCCTCTGGGCTAAACCGTGACAATGAAGAATTACCTTATTGATCTGTGACTGGTATAGTGGGATCTGTGTTTCAGATAGTGACTATGGCAACAAATCTGCAGAAAAAGACCTGCAAATTTGACGGACAAGATGAATCTGTGTCAGCAGCATACAATCACCAAAGGGTCTGTTGTCTGTAGAAGACCCACCCTAGGAGCAGTGAGAAGCAAAAGGTGTTGGAATAGAAGGGGTAAGAAGGAAGGAGCTGCAGCAGAAAAACATTATGCTTTGACTCTATCCTCCTGTGCCACCCATCTTCTCACCAAAGGGACTGGGAATGACCAAGTGTAACACCCTGTGAAAAACAAGTGAAGTGGAGTTAAGACTAGGAGGGTCAGAGGAGTGGTGTATGACTCAAGACTGAGGAAGGGGAAGGAAATGTCTATCCCTCAGTGTTTGTTTTATTGTTTGTGTCTTCTTTATTCCCAATACCAGAATCAGTAATTAAAAGTTTTTGTTAATTGGCAATAAATTAAAATTCACCAAGCTGAGACTTTTATCTCTGACATCTTGTTTCTATGTACAACTACCTAATGGGAGGATATAGAAAAAACAGGATCAGAGACATCTCAGTACACAGTGAAGCAACAGACATGAGCTGGAATACAGTAAATTCTGTCTCAATATAAGGGAAAAAAAGGTCATTATGAGGGCAGCCAAACACTTGAGAAGGTACCTAGGAAGACTGGAACACCTTGAAGACACTCAGAACTTAATTGGATAAGCCCCTGAGCAACCTGCAGTAGCCAAACCTGCTTAGAAGAGATAGCTGTACTAGGCAATCTCCAGAAGTCCTATCTTGTTCTATGAATGCAGGAAAGCCACATTTGCACAAGGCTAGATCCAAGCTGATTAGCCTACTGGGATGGTTCAACCAAGCATAACCAGCACTATGTGAACGTGCCAAGACTACTGCAAGCATTAAGCAGAACTGCACAGAACGATGAGGATTTACCTGCTCATGGGACTGTGCTCCACTACATAGTATGAAGGTGCTCTACAGAGCCACACTGAAGGCCATCTATAAGAGACACAGAAAAACAAATGGCTTTTATTAAGGATATATCAAAGGAAACAACAGGAAATTATTTAACACGCTGCTTGTGAATGCTTCTGTGGTTATTTATGCGTGCGTGCATGCACATGTGTGTATGCAGACACGTGTATATGATTTTCTTCATCCTGGTATCTCTACATAACTCTGCCAGCAAAACTTTTAAGGATACAACAGTTCTTAGCATAAACAAAGAAGTGACTGTGCACTCCTATGAGAAGGCACATATGCTTAAAGACAAAGGATAAGTACCTGTCTCCCTTGCAGCCAGACTCCCTCAAGGTCCCCTTTCAGGTGGTCTGTGAAGCACTTTGTTGGAAAAATAGCACAGACACTTTGGGTCAAATCTGGTCAGATGCTGGTTTGAAAAAGAACTGAAAAGAAGGCAGAATAGCTCCTGCCACTCTTTATCTCCCTGGTGGAGTCTGGTTAAAGCTGCCATTGAGAAGTTCCCAGTTCCTCTCAGATCCGTGAAAAGTTGAATGTAAGTATAGAGGGAGAGGGGTGTCAGGCTCTGCCATGATGTCTCTTTGCTGATTAGACAGGCTAATTTAGGAAGTAAGCATAGTGTGGATGCATCTTATGTGAGGACAGTATGACTGCCGCACTACCATGCAGCGTTTGGAAGCCTCCAAGCAATGTTCTAGTAGATTAATAAGTAGTTTGGCTGCCATACAGCCATACCAGATCCTCTCCAATGCAAGAGCAAAGGCCAACACTTCAGCCCAGGAAGGTAGCCAGTTACTTGGCAAAGAAATGAAATTCATAATACCAGTAATAATACAGCAGATCTGGAGTAGAGACAAGAACACGGCACTCACAGGAGACAGCTGGGGAGTATTCTGATATATATTCGGGGGGGGGGGGATGTTATGTTGGCCTCTCCCCCTAATTGAGAACAGGCTTGTGTTGACAACCTCAGGTGATCTCAGCTTTCCACACATTGCTGCCTGTCAAGAGAGGGGGAGGACAGGGACAGAACCACTGCTCATGCTGCCTTCTTATGTGCAGAAAGCACCTTTCTTCCATTAAATGCAGTCTGCTGGATTCATGCAGGGTGAAATTTGAAGACCCTTACAGGCAATACTTGACCCATCCTTGCCTTAGTCAGTCTTAAATGTTGCTACAAAGCAACACAGAGAGGTAATTGTCTCTAAGAGAGGTCCATCCTAACCTTCCAGGTCAAGCAATGGTACCTTGAAATGAACCTAGTAAGAGCTCACAGTCCATGCTGCCCTGTAGATACAGCGTTCAGGGAAACTTTGCCCTGTGCCATTCCAAAAGCACCAGCAGAGCAGACTTACAGCATCTGCCCAATGCGTGGCTAACTAACAGCAGCTACACTCAGAAAGGCAAATTACCTTTGGGAGTTCGGCATGAAGTAAACGTAACAGTCTCCTTATCCTCCTTGTCTTTATCATTGCAGGAAAAACAATAGCAGCACAGAAGATAAGAGCATCACAGCTCATGGCATTTTCCAAAAGCACCAGCAGAGCAGACTTACAGCATCTGCCCAATGCGTGGCTAACTAACAGCAGCTACACTCAGAAAGGCAAATTACCTTTGGGAGTTCGGCATGAAGTAAACGTAACAGTCTCCTTATCCTCCTTGTCTTTATCATTGCAGGAAAAACAATAGCAGCACAGAAGATAAGAGCATCACAGCTCATGGCATTGCATTTTCAGTAGGACAGAAGTAGTTGAAAAACTTTCTAATGTTTTAATTGCCTTATACTATGACAAGCATTAGACATTTCTCAGGCAACACCCTAAACTTGTTTCTGCTTTTCTTCTCAACTTGGATAAAAGAAATGATGATTTCTTATCATGCTTCACCCATACGGGGTATGCAGCATGATGGAAAGCTCTAGCCTGAATGCATCACATTTGTGAATCCCTGTACATACATACCAGCATGTAACAAGTCTCCTGACATCTAAATCACCTGTGGACCAGATGCAGTCTGATTACTAGAGAGAAGTGAAATCTGGGGGCAATTTTTTTAGGACACTGGAAGAAATCTGAGTGCAGATTGGTTATTAACATGGATTTCATGCTGGGCTAACAAAAGAAACCATCTTCATTTAACCCATTTTTTCCCAGAGCTTTTATGAAGCTCAGAAATTAAAAAAAAAAAAAAAAAAACCCCTCCCTACTCCCCTGAGACATATCAGTTAAAAGAGCAATAAAGGCTAACTAAAAATGCTTTCTAGAAGTGTTTTTGAATTAAAATACATATCTAATGCGTACATTAAGTAACTACAGTGCACACACCTGGCTTGTGGGTGGGTACGTACATGAACTCCCTCCCTTAGAAATGCGTTAGAAGAACACTGTTAAGGTTATAAGGTCAATCGTTTAAAAGACAGAAAATGTCAAAAATGAGGTAGTGCCTTAAGAACTGTAATTCAGCTCCTTTGTGAGATTGAAATGTGATAAATTCTGGAACTGAGTGATCCTAGTCCTTTTTTATCTTTTCCTTTTAAAGTAATCCCCCCCAGTGCTCAAAGTGCTGGGGCTGGTCTGTACTCATTTACAGCCATTCTCCTCATCCATTTCTCCTCATTTCGCACAGGGCCTCGGGACATGCTTATTCAAATCCTGCTCTGAAGACAGAAGGCTTAAATTCCCCACGGGATTTCCACAAGTAACAAGTGTGAATCACTTGTGGGGGTTGCCCAGAGAGGTGGTGGAGGCCCCATCCCTGGAAACATTCAAGCCCAGGTTGGACGGGGCTCTGAGCAACCTGATCTGGGTAATGGTGTCCCTGCTCACTGCAGGGGGTTGGACTAGATGGGCTCTGGGGGTCCCTTCCAACCCAAAACAGTCTATGATTCTATGATTCTATGATCTGCCTGAGTCCTTCAGTGCCACAGCAAGGGAAAGTGAAGACACGCTTGACTAAGTGTCTTGTCCTTCTTTCTCGCTCCACAACACCATGTCTGAAGGCTTCACAAACAGGAACAATGTTATCCCCAAAAACATCCTTTACCAATGGGGACAAGAAACAGGGAGATGTTAAAATAAAAAGTATTGCTCATGTGACAGCCCAGTCTGAAGGTCCCAATTATTCAGAGTTCTTAACGAAATTAGCATGCTCTGTATCTAATACCCCATTTCTGATATTTCAGTTGCAGCTATGAGGGCTCAGAGCTCCTGCAAATCCAAAGCCAGGATGCAAAGCCATCCGCTGTCGCACCCAGAGCTGGGCATGATTCAAGGCTGCACCCTGAAAGATGGTGCTGTTGTAAAGCTCCTCACATCTACCCGTTTCATTGACAGCAGCCGCTGGGAGTCCTTCCTGGGTCTCATATGTGGCAAAGGGGAGCAGAGTCCGTGTGTGTGTACTACCATGTGTCACACTTCACGTTGACTTTAGAATTGCCAAGTGAATAAAAAGGAAACTTCATTATATGGCATCATGTAACACTCATGTGAGTCATGTCAGTCTAATCTCAGTTCCTGGAGCTCATGGAGTAGATGACAGCTGCAACAGTTTAGCATTTCTTGTGTGGACCATCGCATTTTGCCAGTAAACTGCAGAGCTGTGTGCTGGCACGGCTCCTGCGTTCCCTTCCAGTTCTAGCAGGGAGTATTTTGTTGGCTTCAATTCCTCTTGCAACTAGACCTTGTCCACTTGTTGCCTTTAGGTCCTTTTCTTCTTTTCAAGGTACTTCTACCTTCATCATTTGCCTCCATTCTCTTCCTTATCATGCCTACCCCATTTCTCCTGCTATATCCTTGCCCTTGTCAGACATCTACCCCAGTGCTCACCAAATTTACACCTAGCTCTCCTAATTCCTAATCCTCTGGGACTGAGGAAATAAGTGAATTCATGGTTCTGATCCCTGCAGCAGAAATTGTTTCTGTGATTTATAGGAAATAAACCTTAAATAAAAGCCAGCAACTGTCTTAGAAATCACTTGAAACTTTGGCAATATGATGCGAGTAGTTACAGCACAAGCATAAAGGGGAGATAAAGCAGTTTATCAGTTCAATTCAGATTCCTGGACAAGATCAGCATTATGTACAAGGAGGTAAAAGCTTGCCACCTCAGAAATTTCTACCAACTTTAGTGAGATGGGGATTTTTCTGTAGTTCCTACTTTTAAGTTACCAAGTGCAAAAATCTGTAAATGAAGAGCCTCTAAATGCCAGACTCCAAGAATTAATCAGACTGTGCTCCTGCCTTCTGTACTTTTTTCCTTGTCAACACTGAGATTCATACATATTATGCACTCTCACAAGTCGAGTATATATTCCCATTCTCTGCTGTGTAGAAATTCCCAGTAAATTCTACTCATTTTGGCAAAATTATTTTAAGAGAAAGGCACTATTCTTTTTAAATTGGGATACACAATGCCATTATAAAGTACTGGGACAGGCCCAGCTCCACAAGAAGTGTTGTTATTCTTTATCGTCATGTCACTTGGAGTGAGAGCTTTCCACAGCTTTCCTTTTAGAAAGCAGAGGAAAGGTAAATCTAATTGTGTTGAACTTCAAAAATGGCTTTTTTTTAGGTCCTCAAGTCTTAACTTCCTATTTTTATTGTACATGCAATATATTTATACCCAGTTATTCTGGGGTTACATTACATCCATGGCCCAAGATAATGAATGCCTTCAATTCATACCAGCTTCCAGATTCCAGGTTTATGAACAGTACCTATGCCAAAAGCTATCTATAATAAAAATCACTGAGATTTTAGCATTGGAAAATTAAATTGCAGGTAACTGATACCTGAGGCCTGATCCTGTACTCACTCACACTTACCTAAAACAAAGGAGTTCAGTGAAATCAAAGGAATGATACCAGGAGGAGACTAAGATCCGGTCTTGAGCTTGCACTGATTTGTTACTTCAGTAGTCATCAGATGGTTCAAAATAAGAAAGCCAGGCCCTATAGTTGTTCTTCAAAATTTTCTTTTTTTTTTTTTTTTTTTCCCCTGCTGTTCTCACCCTCAAGCTGTTTAATGCCAGAACTACTAGTAAACTAACCTCAGAACAGTTCCCAGAACAACAACATTGACCAAAGACCTCAGTAAGTCAACACCTACCCAGAAAGGCAGAAGTAGACCATTGGAAATATTTTCCTCTGTTTTACGTTTTGATCCATGACTTGGGCTACAGCCAAGTGCTCCTTCCAGACAATCCCCAAAATCCTTTTCTGAAAGGAAAGCCACTAAACCTGTTTCTCCCCATGGGCACACACACAAACCTTAAACAAGGTTCTTTGTTTCCAGATGAAAGGAGTGGCTCTTTTGACAGCAGTAATGGCTGTTTACATGAGCAGTTTGGTTCCTCATGCCCTTGTACCCAAACAGCATGACAGAATCTTGTTCAAGATTCAGTTTCCAGAACTTGAGTTCTGCCCTCCGGGCATATTGGGGTAGCACTCTGCATTTACAAGCAGCGAGACATGGAAGCCAGCCCCCAAAAATTCTTCTGTTATTCTCACGCACATGGGTGCACACACACGCATGGGTGCATGCACAGGCACACACACACATTCACACATGCATGCTTTGCCAAGAATGCACACAAAAACAATAAAACATGTATCACAAAGAGAGAATTTACTTAGTTTTGTCAGAAGTCCTCAGAGTTAATAGTCTGAAGTCATTTGGAAACCTGATAACCTGAAGTTCTGAAGACCTTTTTCCTGCTTCTCGGTAGAAACAACCTGTGACTTGTTGGCTACATATATAACAGCATGCCAGCTGAACACAAAATTGCCATGAGAGCTAGAAAATCATCTGACAGGTGGATTGGCCTCATACACAAGAGAACTAATGGTGTAGATGAACAGTTAGTGTTCTTGAAGGTAAGAACTGAGCTCAAGTTTTGTATAGCCCAACCCTGTATACACCAACTTTGCCAGTGTCACCTCTGGCGTATAGAAAGTAAGGAATTCAGTATAATTCCCTTCTAAATCTGAGGAGGCTTAAAGCCTATCCCACCACTTAAAAACTGGATCAACACTGGCTAATCAGGGAAAGTGGAAGAAGTGAGGTAAAGAGCGCTTTTCATTTCACCCACTTAAGTGCTTTGCAAAAAAAAAAAAAAAAAAAAAAGAAAAGAAAGAAAAAAAAAATCAAGACTCATTGCCTTGAAAGCAACTTCACTCCATGGCATTCTACTTAATCATGACCAATTCTTCACCAACTTATCACATCAGGGAAAGTTTCCATGATTGCTTCAAAACGACGACAACAGGAAGACCTGAATTTTCACAATTCACTGTTCATTAGTACATTTGTTTTCTTAACAGAATACAAATACTTGACTTATCACAAAGACAGGGAAAAAAATCAAAATAAAGCATTAACTTTCCAATATGCACTAAGAAAGAGCTCATGTATGCGTGAATATGCTTTTGTGTTATCTTTTATTTGTGCTTTAACACCTGGAGAAAAAACCCTGCAAAGGATCTATTTGCGTATCAAAGGCCACTGTGGTAAAAACTGTAGGAGTTGTGGTTAGAATAGCTCTGTCTTTGCCAGAAGAGACAGACAGGCAAAATCTCTGGGATGCTATCTATGTAAACTGATCCAGGCCTAAGCCTCCTTTACATGAATGCCCAATTTGGCAACATGAAAGAACTTAAAAATAGATACAAACGACAATCTAGTTTCACTGCCAAGACAGTACAAAAGGGAAAAGAGAGTCTTAGCATGAATGTGACCCAAGCACTAAGTGAATGGAGTTGGTTCTTTCACAACTGTTTGCAAATGCGTGTTTACATGGCTCTCTACAGGCAACTAAGGGGGTTTGCCAAGAGCTGGACATGCCCCCACAGGGCTTTAGCAGGGACTTGCTCAGATTTCTTTACTTTGCTCCAGTCTACTGGACTACTCCGCAGTTCTGTTGTGTCTGAACTTTCATAACATTAACTAAAGAAAAAGGTCCCAATTTTTAGAACTTCGATTCTGAAAACAATGTTTTAACCTTCCTGGAGTCGTCTTAGTTGGTTTTCTCTACAAAGTGCCTGTTACAAGGAGCTGTGTTTTCCAGTCACTCTCAGGTCAATAATTAGCCACCAGACCCCAGTGGGAATCCTCACATTTAACCTACAAATAGTCCTCTGGCACCTCTCCTCCCCTTCCCATTAAGTTTCCCCGAGCCAACCATACACGGCATTTCTGCTTCGGCTCTGAGAGTTGTCACACACCCTGGTGCACAAGGATCAAATGCAACTCCGTAGAAGCACTGAAGGAGTGCAGGGTTTCTGATCCCAGGCTTCTGATTTTGGGGGTGTGAACAACTTCTCCTCTCTTGCTGCAGCAGTCGGGCTCCTCTGAGCCTCAATCTGCAACACATGTAGGAGGGCAGATTCCACACTCTGTAGTCACTACACCTCTGCTCAGGCCTGATTTAGAAAGCTTTCAAGCACAGTCCACAGATCCTTTCTTGGTTTTCCTCTTCCACCGGCCAGCAGTAGAACAGCAACATTTGTGGGTTGGAGTACAGCACCATCTCATTGCCCAAGCATGCCCTGGTGGGTTCACACAGCTAAATTCACCACCAAAAAGCATTTAGTGGTCCAAAACCCTGAAATCCCATTGTTTCCCAAGAGCCCGCCTAAGTCTTGCCTCAACAAGAACTGTAGGGCCTCCAAGGAAAGGAGCAGGGGTGAGGGGCTTAGCATTAAAAGGGATGGGCATGACAGCAAGCTTTCAGAGATCGTGTTTCCTCCACACTGACCTGAAAGTACTTCGCTCACTACAGTGTGGATTAAGTGGTATTAAGAATTACCCAACAGACATAAACCAGAAACAGTCCCAGGGCTCCTTTCAGACCGGCCGCATTAGGTGTGGCTGCTGAGCAGTATCTGGCCTAACAGGATAATAGCACACAGCTCCTACATTATCTGCATGGTCTTCCCAATAATCAAATGATACCTGGGATCCAACAGCCTCCTCCCTTTACATAAAAAATGACCCCAACCTTACTTTAAACATAAAAGAAGGAGAAGGAGCATGAGGGGATTTCCACGAGGGAGATTTAAGCATTTGACTCCAGGTTGAGGTTGTGATCCCTGCCTTGTGACTCTCTGAAAAGGATTTGAGACAGTCCCATACCCTGCTTTTCCTACCAGCACCTGTGCATTTCTCGCTGTACACTGTAGGATGCTGTCATCCCCGGTCCTAACATCCGGACACTTGTAAATTTTGCTTATTACAAGGACATTTTACATTTTTCAAGGATGTGGCACCCAGTTTGGGAGAAGGAGAAGGTACCAGTAGCCACGTGAGGATTCAGTAACTGCTGTGCTGCCAAACAATTCTGTATTAGCATCCTCACCCTTGTGCCTCACTCCATGGCAAGGGTTTGCTGCATGAATAAGGAAAATGTCTTCTTACATATGCTCCCCTAGATAGCATATGAGTATAGCAGCAACCCTAGTTTGGCTTTTATTTCAGAGCATCCAGAAAGAAGCCACTTCACCCACAGGGTGCCCTCAGCCCCGCAGGTACACACAAAAAAGTGCATACCTTTGGGTTCATACACACACACATGCAAAGACACCAGACTCATTCTGTCCTGTGTCTTGAAGAACCATCTTGAAATTATCACTGTTAATGATGATGGGTAGTCAAAATAAAAGGGCCCAGAGCCTCCCTCCTTGCCTTTTTTATATTTCTGTGTGCAGGAAGACCTGATTTGTATGAAGGCAAAGCCAGAATTCTTTCAAAAATGCCCATTAAAAATAAAATTGTATGCAAAAATCTGTAAAAGAGTTTTTTTCAAAAGAGCTTTGACTCATTTGGGAAATATCCAGTGTTTTGATTTGAAAGTGTTTAATAGAATCAAGCGAAATCACGCTTCATAATATTGAGTTTTCTTAGTAATACTCTCTACAGATGCCAAATTAAGCTATATTTTCTTTTCCCTGGACTCTAATTCAGCAAAATATTTACTATTTGATTTCAGGTGGACTAAATCTCCTTTGTTCTAATGTGTCAGTTTAAAATAACCCTAAAATCATGACCACAAACATGCCTTTGAGGTGTACGCTTACTCTGCAACCCCTGTTCACTTCCTTTCACGTGCATCTCTTTGGTCACAGAAATCTTTTATTCCATTACATTTTCTGAGAAAGCTGAACATTTGCATAATTACTTGAATAGATGGAGAACAAAATCTCCTTTAGAAAATTGCACAGCACAAGTAAAAATACTTTTTTTTTTTTTTTTTTTTACTGCTCATTTTATTATATGTATAAGTCAGAACAGCACAAAGAGGGATTAATGTAAGAGAGACACAGAAAAGAAACCCAAAATACAGGGCCAGATTTGGTACTGACAGTAAGTATAGAGCTATTGATAACCAAAGAGCTTATTAATAATTGAAGATGGAGAAAAATCCCTTTCAAATGATGCAGAAACATGAAAGCAAGGAAGAAAAATAAATAAGTGGAAATAAAAGCCAGAGTCAAATGAAAGAGTCAACTGAAAAGTGTGAGTGAATCTTTAAGATTATGAGGCAATCTTTATTGAATTATTTGCCATTTATTTTGCAACCTCACAGCAAGCAATCTTTACCATCTAAATGGAACTATATCAATTATTTGCATCTGTCACGAGGTTGATGTGGAAGCCAGCAACCCCTGCCCTACACATTATAAAGAAGCAGTCCTTGACTACCTGATACATCCTCTTCTATATTCCTGATAGGTCCTCTTCTTGGTTCATAAAACCAGATTTAGCCTACTGAGAATAAGAATAAAGAGGACTGAAGTGAAAACTACAGGGGATATCTATCTATCTATACCTATACCTATATCTATATATCTATATATAGAGAGAGAGAGCTATATCTATATATCTAGCACACTTTGTTTTTATCTTGGCATTTTTATAACATGCAAGAGAGAAACCTTTCTATGTTTATAAAACCTATTGTAGCATGTATATTGAAAGAACAGAAGCAGGATAGCTGTACTTGTAATAAGTTAAGTTAAAGTATATTTTCTGAAGAGAAAAGACAGAAGCTTTGTGAGAGGAGAAAAAAGGATTTTCAATTAGTATTGAGTGGGTGAATACAGGGCAATGAATAAGTAGCCGAGTTTTTTTTATTGAAGACTTCTGCAATAAAAAGACTCCTTCATGTCATTTTATGAGACACAAAATAATGTATTTTAATATATAAGTAAAAATGTCATGTTTTGTATACTATGTATACGTTTACATATACACATATGCATTCAGAGGTATAGATATACAGGTATACACTGTATTTTACTCATGGCTAATTTCAGGCAGTGAAAATAACATGGTTTTCTAAAACCTCTCTACATTTTTAGGCCAAGTTCATTCCCAAACCTGATCCACCAGAACACTAAAAGGAAATAAATTTTATGTGAGAGATAGGACTGTCCCATCATACAACACTTCAAGATTCTTCAGTCCTAAAATGAAATGTCATGGGCATGAAAACAAAAGCCAGTTATAGCAAGAGTTCCTTTGGCTAGTGTTAAAAGCAACCAGTATAAAACTGCCACTTGAAAAGCTTTTAAACCACCTTTCTGAAATAGAGTGTATATGAACTGACTCATTTTATTAAGCATACCCCAGTTCATGCCAGGTGCAACAAGATGAGCAGCTGGTCATGCAGTTCTAAAGTCTAAGCTAGAAACACTACTTTCTTCCTACTCAAAATCATTAAGTGAAAAGAGAAAATGAAAATAATCCATTAACAAAGGCAACCAGCAAGATAAAAGCCAGAACAGCCTAACAGTTCTGAATATGACCTAGCTTAGATTAAAGGCCAATGAAATACAGAACCCAGTTCCATATAGATTTACCTGGTTTAGATTGTGAAATGTCAGAGTAATAGACCGTTGTTGGAAAGATAAGCAGGGCTATGGTCTGAAGAGGAACCTTTAACAATGAGAACTTTGTTAGAAAAGTTTTCTATTCTACATATTTATTAGCTACCATTTACTTCATTTATTAACAAAATCTTGTCCTTGATCCTTCTCTGATGTCTTAAGAGTCTTTTCAGTTTGTTCTACTCTTTTTAGTCTATTTTAAACTACACTTTGAGTAAAATAAATCTAAACATATATTATTTTTTTAACTGAAAAAATCTTCATCCAAGTTCTCAGGTAACTCTTGTTGCCAGGTACAATGAGGGATAGTAAATGAATGCAGTGGACATTTCCAGATGGTGAATCAGTTTTTTAGTGATAACCATCAGTGAAATCTCCATAGTACTTCAAAGCCTGTATGGAAAGAATTGGGTGTTTGTGTCAGGGAGAACAGATATTAGATCTCATTATTCCTAGTAAAATCACTGGAGAAGCATAAAGGGTACACTTTGAGTCAGCCCTAAATAAAGCCAGAAAATCTCTTCTTACAACAACTAATTTGTATTCATTCTGTGTAGTAGGATATCAAGTGACCTGGGTAAATTATTGTGTCTGTTTCCCAAAAACATACATTTCTTTTACACTTTTGTTGAGAAATTGCTTGGAGGAAGCAGGTGTATTCCCCACGCAGCATATATTATGGCTTTGAAAACAAAGGATCTTTCTGCAGGATGATGAAGCCCAAACTATGAATTGCTTGCCTAGTCATTTAAAGGGAAAAAAAAAAAAATAAATATATAATATATATATATATATATGGAAGAAGTTTATTACATCATCTACTGTAAAGTACTACAACGTAAAGAAGCCAAGATAGGCATTACCCATATAAAGGCATGTCGCCTAACAGGAAATTTGTGTTTAAGAGGGAAAACCACTTTAATTGATAAAAAGTATTATTCTGGCCAGAAACTAAACCTATGGAAGGACACTGGTTCTTTCACAATGTAGTTGCATCTGAAAACATGCTGGGGTCCAAGTAAGTGTGTCTTCTGTTAGTTCATAAACCTGTAAATCTAACACAGGCAAGGGCACTGACACACCTGCTTCTGCTCCAGCTCCAACCGAAGGATCAGAGATCTCTTAAGTTCTCAAAACAAGGTTTATATGAGTTCTAACAGGTGCATATGGCTTTTTCTGGTCCTTTGCATGGGGGTGTGTTTCATCCAGAAAATGGTATGTGCGACCAGGTTTCTGTTCCTGCTCATACTCTAACAACAATACTCTTTTCAGTTCCAGTTGCTTACTCTTGTACAACTCCCATCACAGCAACTATGAACAGTGAAATCCAGGATACAGAGATGTTAACACAATCTATTGAAGTGGGGAACAGGAGACAGAGAGAAGTCTGGCACATTTTTTAATTTCATTGATTTATTCTTTACAATCCAGGTTGAGTCCTTGGAGATGACAGTGAAGCACTCTATTGTCAACATCCCATTGTCGACATTCCCTTGAAAACACTATCTGCTTGATGCAAAAATGCCAACAATAATGGAATAATCAGTATGCAACAAGCATTATTTATATTTTTGTAGGTATATATGACTGGTAAGTCAGGAACTTAGTGTTCATGTTTACAAGCCACAGCACTTCAGGTAGCATATTTAACATTTCTAACTATGCTACATCTTCAGTCATGATCTATACCACATACTAATGCATGATTCATACTATGTCTCAACACAGCAGAAATGTATGGGCTATCACTGAATGCTGCTGCACTCCACTTTTTTAATAATAGTAAACCTGAGAGCAGGTTTATTTAAATTCAGGCCACTTAAATCAGGGAATTAAGTCAATAACTTATATCTTATTTATGTAAATTACCGATTAATTTTTTTTTTAGCATAACCTTTATCTGCTTAGATCTGTATTTCCCTATTTTCCAAGTACCACTCAAAATGTGGTAACTTCAAAAATTCAGCAACAGCCTTGTAAAAATCTAGTACCTGTAATTACAATTTTTTGACTCTCCAGTTAGGCATGAATTTTTTTTTTTTTTTAACCACACTGTAGTCCCTGGACATAACTGTACAATTCAAGATCTTCTGCCTCTTCTTTGACACTCCCTGTAGTAGTCCTAGTAATCCAGTCCCATGTTTTATTAGCTCCTTCTAAGTACCTGGGACTGGAAAGCTTATGCCCTCAGCTCTAGTCTCTACTTCCAGAGCTAACGCACCCTTTTTTCTTTCTTAGCAGCAAGAAGGAAGTACAGAGGTTTTCAGGAGCAGCAGTTGAAAGTCTCTGTTCTCACTCTGGCTGCTCTTACCAGCAAGTGGCTGTCTAGTCAGGGCTAACATGACAGGAATAATCTGCAAAGAGGACATATCTTATTAAAGTTACAGCCACCCACTTTGCTCCCTTACTCTCTCTGGCTTCCCACACATCTTGCCTGTCAATCCTTTATTGTACTAACAGGAATAAATAAGACACAAAGATGATGTGGCAGACACAGGATTTTCCTCTCACCACAGGAGTCATAAAAGTTGAATTTTCAGAGGTGGAACCAACAGAAGATCCCCATTATTAAGTTTGCAGTTGGTATTTACAGCGACTGCAATGGGAAACTGAAATTCACCCTTCCCTTAAAAGCCTACGATAGATTTGTCCCAAGGCACTGGTCACCATTTATGGGGTTTTTTATGAGGTGCAAAAGGACATTTTTCTTCTGCTTTTGGTTTCCCTGGTTACTTAAGCAAATTACTTCTTGAATTTAAGTTTTTATGGTTCATGGCATCACATGATGCAAACACGAGCTATTATTGATGCACCACAGCCTTATGCCTCTGAGAATAATAAGTAGAAAGAAAAGAAACTCTTTTGATATAGCAGTTGCTGAAAATTCCTCCTGAGGTCACTCATCTGAAGAATAGCTCTCCATTTACAGCAAAGACAGACGTGTCAAGGGATATTTTTAATGCCTTGGATAGTTTCTATGTAAATATTAATTAGTGGATCCTACGCAAGCAAGTGCAACTCTAACTTTTGCTTGCTAATATTGCGTAATCCAGTGTGTCAGCACCAGTTACAGAGAATTCTAGAAATTTGCACACACTGGGTTCCATACCTCCTCCTCCTCCTCCTCCCCGCCCCCCAACATCACAGCAATATTGCAGATTTCCAACTATTTTCACAATGAAGATCTACTTTTCAGTAGAACTTGTAGCGGTCATCCACATCTGGATTTTCTCAAAGTAATTGTATGTAAATGGGACAGGGGAAGAGTATTTAACTACAAAGTAAAATACCATGTTTCAGAGGTGAGAGTAAGCATTCATCTTAGGTACTTGGAAACAAGCAAGCAATCATCAGTAGCAGTCTGCCTACCTCCAGCTGTAGATTTAAAAGGAAGAATTTAACGTGTATGCTTAGCCTTCTGTACACTAGCACAATCCGTATATGTGTACAAATATGAATATATGTACATGTACACCGATGCACATATAAAAGTCTATTAGCCTGTGAAGGCTCCATGAGCAACCTGACCAGTAAAACTGGCATCCCACTTTCAAAGCAGTGTAAGTGTGTAGGAAAAAATGTGTTGCAGCTATATGCTCTCAGATGCAAAACTCAGTGGTTGAAACATCAAACCTGATCAGGTATATTGTATAGGGATGGCAAGCAGCAAAGGCCTGTTAGGTTGACCTTGCCAAAAGAGCTCTTGAGGTGGGAGGCAGGTGACAGAGGACTTTTGTATTCATGATGAGGTGGCACCTCTTCACCTCTTCTGGCTCTAAGAGCTGATATGTGAAGGACTGTGGGTGGGTTCAGAGCACACAGCTCCGTGGCAATGGCAGTAACAGGAGCTTTAATGAGAGAAATATTAAGTGGCTTTGACACCTATTAGTGAAATGATGATAAAAATAGCATTAGGTCATGCGAATCTGTAGAACAATATTATTTATACTCAGACAGTTGAAGCAACCAATGAACTGTTTGGTTTCAGCTGTTTGGTTTGTTTCAACGGTGGTGATTAAAATAGACAAAAATATAGCTGTTAATACTGTGCCTTAGACACCCTTTCAAGCCACAAATGGATGCCCTTATTTCTAACATTTCCAAAGGGGCAGAACTGAGATTATGGATTGCCTTTAGATGGCCAGTTCTGGAAATGCTAGAAGACCCACACAAGGTCACACAAGTCATTTTTGGTGGAACTTGGATGAGACCCAGGATTATTTGATATCTTACAGTGCCTCACTTCAGCAACTGTTTTACCAGGGTCACAATGGGAAAAGCCCAATTGTTTTGGTTTTGTTTGTTTGGGGTTTTTTTCTCAGTTGCAATAATGTGGAGCTACTCTGTCTTGCAGGAGATGACAAGATTGTTGTTACTTAAAAATTGCTAATGAAAGAGGAGTGGGTCTTTAAGAAGTCAAAAAAGACCTTCTCAAAAAGATTTCACATTTAAACAAGATAAATTAGTTAATAATTTTATTCTGAACCTTGCTTATCCTTCTAACTTGTTCTCCTGAGAGAACAGCTTCACCAGATTGCCAAATCACTGCATGTAAGTATGCATATCAGATTTAAATAATATCTCTAGTTCAAAAACAGATACATATTTTCTTTCCTTGAGTATTTAATGCATTTTTCCTAAATAAAAAACATCATCTTAATATACTTGTCCTGGTTTCAGCCAAGACAAAGCTAGTTTTCTCTTCAGCAGCTCCTGTGTTTTGGATTTAGTATGTGAAGAACGGTGATAGTGCACTGCTGTTGTTCGTTGTTGCTGAATGATCAAGGACATCTTGCAGTTTCCCAAGCTTTGCTAATGTGCAGGTGCAAAAACTTGGGAGGGCACAGCCAGAATAGTTGATCTAAACTGGCCAGAGAGAGTATTCCCTGCCATAGACGGCATGGCCAGTATGAGTGAGGGTCAGCCATTGCCCCCCTCCCTCTGGTTCTTGTGCGGTTCCCTTTCTGTTCATATTCCCTTCATGTTACTTTTATTTTTGCTAGTTTTCATTTGGGGCAGTTAGTTCATTTGTTTGTCTGTTCACTCGCACTCTCTCTGGAACTTGCTGTTCTGG
>KL285505.1:0-11106 GCA_000699545.1 Podiceps cristatus
GCAGTCACATTTACAGACAGATCGGAGCTATCGGATCAGCAACAACGGTATTTTTCAGTCTCCCCAGAGGAACATGCGGAACGATGCGTGCACAGAGCAGGTAGGGCGAGGGGGGGCAGAGGAGGTGGGGGCATAGAAAAAGCTGATGCACCAAATGGAGGGAGAGCTTTTTTTTTTTTTTTTTTTTCTCTTTTTGAAATATCGGACGTAAACAGAAAACAACCGAGGCAACTTGTAAAGTCTACAGAGTTTTGCGAATACCCCGTTGGCAAAATAAACGATGTCTCTTCCCCATCTCCCATGTTTAAACCTGACATGGTCTGAAAGACTGAAGAGAGCTTTCAGACTTCGAAAGGAAATGTGACTTATTAACCCCTGCACCCCCTCCCCACAACCAGACCGCCCTCGCTAGTTATTTTCCTTCCTATTTGATAACGTTTGAGGCAATTTGAAATCAAAAAGACAACGCGATGAATGTTGTGTCAGAGGGGGAGTATAATACAGTATGCGTTCCTAAAAGGCAGTTCTTCAAGGAGGACATTTCCTTTTAAAAAAAATAATAACAACAACAAGACAGCAAACTAGTTTATACAGTACTATACGCAAAAAAAAAAGGGTAAAAGAATTAACAATTCATAAATAAAAGACAGGTCCCAGACCTGTTATTTGTGAACCATTTTCTTAAATAGGTGCATTATGTAAATCTTATGTACAACAAAATTACTTTGCATAACAACTGCAAGGACACAGGGGGAGGTGAAAATCATATTGGTTTTGGTTTTCTTCTCTTGAGATTTTTGTAAGTTTGATTTTCTGGAGCAAAACTGGTGAAAGAGGAGTTCTGACTGGATGGGTGCCAGCCAAGGAAACCCAGGTTAATAATGACAAATGAATATATTTTTTGTTTCTCCACACGGCATAAAACACAAAGGCAAATAAAATCCACAACGGTGGTTTTTTCCTCTTTATAATCCTCTTGCTGCTACAAAGTCCTTTTTTTTTTTTTTTTTTTCTTTTTTTTCCCTTTTCAATTTAAATTACGTTGATTCTGAAATCACAAAGCTGAAAGAATCTGGCCGGGTCCAGGCTTGCCCCGTCCCCCCCAACACACACAATGACACTCCTCTACCCCACAACCACGACTCCTACCACCAAGTCCCAGGACTCACTGCTCTACAGGTATTAGGCAAAAGTTATTTTCTGGTTTGTTTTTCTCTGTTTGTTTTAAAAATCTTTTCCTTCTCATGAGAAGCAAAAGAGAAGAGTCGGAGGCAGGGAGAGTTCACCATGCTTCGGTGTAGCGGACGTCCACTTCTTTCAGATTGGGTAGTTTGGCCTGTGCGGGAGGGTAAGAAAAGGTCAGAGTTAGTGACACATATTCAGGACTCAGGAAAAAAGCTCCCGTCAAATCTGTACCGTTGGCAGACGGGGAGGATTGATCTATTGGCCACAAACGGCGAGAAGACGCGCTACGACCTCAGCCCTGCAGAGTGCCAGCAAGGCGTACAGGTGTTAATGAAGGAACACGGCGCTGAGCCTTCACAGACACCCAAGACTAAGTCACACCTGCGGCAGAAATGAGTGGCTCTAGTAAAACCCACGCACCAGCGATCAGGTCCAGATCAGACCTTGATCTTTACTTTTTATACTAAATGCTTAGCAAAATTTGGTTGTCCAACTCCAGACACGAAGGCAGTGGACTCAAATGGCAGCAGCCAACCACATGTTCCTTCTTCAGCCTCCACACTAAGTCAGTGCTTGATTTTTCCCGCCATGTATTAAAAAAATCTGGAGTGTTAGCAACTTTTGGTGTCTTTGTGGTCTCCTTTCCGTAACTCCACTGCATTTGGACGTGTTGCTCCTGAAGTGCCCTGCGCGAGGCAGATGGGAATCGGCTGTCGCACTGTTCCTACTTGCCGATCCTGTTTCCATGCTCTCTGACCAGAATTGTACGGCTAATTCTCTCAAAACAAATAAACACGTTTAATTAGGCTAGGGCATAATTGAGGAGTTGGAAGTTTCTAGGAGTGATTATTACCTCACTCCTTGATTTATGTGCACGCATATTTTGATAAGAGCTAGTCATAATCCTACAGACACTGCCAGCAAATAATTTTTCAGTTAGGCAATAATGACTTCAGTAGTGGGTGTTTATTTATTGTCTGGTTCAGCCTGCCTGGTACATATGTGGGTGTCTGTGTGTGTGCAAGCGTGTTCAGTGGGGTGGGGGATGAAGCGGAGAGGAAATGTCATCGCTGGCTTGTGCCCCAAATGCTCTCGCAGACCAAGGGGAGAAGGAGGAAAGATTTGTATCAAAAATACGTTCTTTGAAGTCTGAGCTGTTCTCAACAGACCCACAATCATGTGCCCCAGGGAAAGAAACTATTACCCTCCCTTTGAACACACACAGAGCTCTCAAAAAAATGGCCACTAAGATAAATCTCAATGAAAGAGGTGAGAGAGGAAAAAGTGACGCATGCCTGTTTTCTCAGCTTTTTTAATTCTCCGCAATCATCGGGACTTTGCTCACAGCCAGTTTTGCTGTTTGCCCTGGCAAGTCACTTTCTTGTGCTGTTAATGCAATACCCGAGCAGAGGGAACTGGTTAGGAAAATATGAGTTTTGGTCTGAAGTTAGCAGCAAGGGGGCTCAGAAACAGGGGTAGGACTGGAGGAGCCTTTCAGTAGACTCGATTTCAGAGTCCTGGGCCAAATACTGCATCGACCTTGATTGTCTGTAAATGTTTGGGGCCTGATACAAGCTCCATTGTGTGAACCCATCTGCAAGCCAGCTGTTAATTCCAAGGACGACTTCTTTGCGTATACAATTGTGACAAGTTTTGAAAACTTGCATGCTAGCAGCACTGCAACCGAGTCCCTGTGGGAGCCTTGGCTCCACAGCCAGAACTGAAGATACACGTTTGCAGTGAAATTTGAAAGCAGAGCAGTTTCAGGACTTGCTTCAAGTTCGAAACTCAACCCAAGGTTGTGACCTTTTTGAGTAAACCTGGCACAATCTAAGGTTTCAACACACAACATAATGTGAAGTTTCATCTTGAGTTCTTGGATTTACAAGGTAAGACTTTGGGAGATGTGACTCACACAGAGTGAAGATAAAAAGTCCACGTGAAGTCATGAAAGCCAACGCATCTCAGGCAGCCTTTGAAACCAGCTGGGGACGTTCCCCTCTCACAGCTATGTTCTAGTTCTTTACACCAATTGCCAAAGCGGTTGCAAATTCACAGTACAAATGGTAACACAGACATCTTACATGCCAAGCTCGGGAACTGGGCATTTGCGCAGGTGTTTCTGTTTAAAGCCCAGTTCCAGTCCAAGAGGTGTCAAGATAAACTTGCACCTGCGTCAAGATAAACTTGCAGTGCATATAATTCTCCCTTTGCATCCTGAATCAAAGCTCCGTAATGCTCCGTTCACCAACATTCCTTTTGGTCCTGTTAACACTCGATTTTACCGGTCTGTGTATTCTGATCAGAAACAACCAATATGCTCCTATTTAGGAAACCTTTACCGTTGATAGTGCTGGCAAAAAGATTCAGTTTCTGACTCCATCTCATACTCATCCATTCAGCATATTAAATGTTTTCTGAGTCCATCAAAGCCAGCAACCTCGGAATGATGTTTTCAATCATTATCTCCCCAAAACAATTCATTTCACCCTCATCAGATGACTTCCATGCTACCATGGGGCCAGTTCTCTCTGCACTAGGCACTACCACCATGCACTTGCTAGATCTGCAAGTCTTCCTGGCCCAGCTACTTCTCATCTTTAGCAGATGCAATTCAGAAATACCTTGAGATCTTCGTAGGTATCTGCTGAAAGTTTGGTGCTGTTCATATTTAAACTACAGAGG
Source organism: Podiceps cristatus (assembly GCA_000699545.1). Taxonomy (NCBI): domain Eukaryota; kingdom Metazoa; phylum Chordata; class Aves; order Podicipediformes; family Podicipedidae; genus Podiceps; species Podiceps cristatus. The sequence continues at coordinate 3,871 of KL285505.1, forward strand.
CTCTTCATGGCTAAAAAAGAAAACACAGAGATATTTAAGATCATGCTGAATTTCCTTAAAATACCAGGCTTACAGCAGGCCAAAGCATAAACAAGACATGATTATGTGCAGCACTCTCAGGAAAAAGCTGAATAGTGTAGAATATAGAAGTACAAATGGGTAAACAGCTGTTTGGGCCCTCATCCAGGAAAAAGTCCCTATTTAGGAAAGGCCATTAAGCACATGCTTAAGTCCGCTGACTTCAAAGGAGTTCAGGCAACTTCTCATAGTCATTTCCCTGCTCATTATTCTGAATAGTGCCCGTTCTCGGTGCTCCGCATGGTGCAGGCAGGGGCCATGCTGATCTAGCAGTCCTCCCTCTCTCCTCCCCCCACCATTTCCATTTTGGGCTCCAGTACTTAGCAGAATAGTTTCCTAAGATGAGCCACAACTACTGGCCTGTCTGGCACGTCTGTGTAGGATCAAGCCTATTAAAGGAACCCTTTAAACCTAATAGGTGAGGTTTATCGTAGGCTGTTGGATGCAGGAAAGGGTCTCATTCTGGCACATCGAGCAGCTCTCAGTGCCCAGGGGAATCCTGAATGCTGCTTAGATGGACCCACTCTGCTTTGTCCTATTTAAATAAGAACAGCACGAGTTTCACCTCCTCAAAAAAGAAGGAACAAAATTTGCCAGAGAGAGTACGAAAACAGCTGCGCACAGTTGCTAAACTCACTAATGTTGCTACACAGCTTTGCAGTCCTCCCCTCCCACACCACAAAAGGTCAGACTCCCACCCAAGGGAGACCCACAGGAGAGCACATGAAAAATGCTGGGAAGTCCCAGGGCAACGGGTCCCCACGTGAGTTCGAGATGAGTGCCATCAGCAAAGTCAGAGGCAAGAGCTAGAGCACAGCCTGGGACAACAGAGCCCACACGAGGCCACTAAGCATCAGCAGGCTGAGCTCACCATCCCGCTTCCCCTGCCTGCAGCGGAACGGCCTCTCGAGTGGGCAAGGAGGAGGGAAGTTTAAACCCAAACACGACCACGGCCTGTCCTAAACCCCTGCGGAAGGAGTGCTGTGGCAGCCAAGAAATCAATCTTCTGTCTGCACCCACGTGAATTCCTCCCAACCCACATAATTTTCCTCTGTAGCTTAGTTGGGCTACTTACAGCTCAGTGCCAGCAGCCCAGCGTCCGTGACAGGAGTCTCGCACAGGTTGAGCACTTGCAGCATCGTGAGGTGTTCGGACAGAAGCCGCAACCCTGCATCTCCGAACTGTGGGGGGCAAGCAAAGTTGTTTTCAAACAATGCACGAACATCATGTGCAAGTCCCTCAGTGCAAACAGGGCCTATTAAAATGAGGTTTGCAGATGAGCCCTCAAAGCCACACTCAGATTGCTTACTGCAATCTCCAATGACAGGAGAGAAAGCAAATAGTTTTATCCCTATTTTGCAGACAGAGAACAGAAAAATTAAGTGACTTGTGCGTATTTAACCACAGGCCATCATTTAATTAGAATGGTGCCTTTGAAGTCGTGACTTTGTATAAGAGAGCTCCCACCCAGGCTATACACGATGGTTAGGGCAGCCTCAGCCAGTTCCCAACCCCATCACAAAAAAAAAAGCAGAACGCAAGTGGTATTAATTAGCTATTTTGGTCTCAAGAACAATGTACTATTGATTGGTAATTGTTCTATTGACCCACTTCATTTCTGCTGTTTCTATATTCTAGATTAATGGAAACCAGGATATCGCAAAATAAAATGGAATCTAAACTATTTTTTTTTTAATAAATAAAATCCATATAAAAAGCAGGCTCTTTGTCCATGAAATCAAACTCATTTGAGCAAGAAGCATCAAAGTTTTCAAATTCAAAAGTTACATTGTTAGGACAAATCTGTGGGAGATACAAGGCAGTCTTAAAACAAGCAAGCAATCAGATTCTACTTCATATTCTCCACACAAAAAGAGGAAATTTCTGGGATACAGAAGTTGTTAGGAAAACAAAACAAGACATTTACAAGACATCTGAGTAAAAAAAAAATGTTGCTTTTCGTGGCTGCACTGAGAATAATCACATTTTCAGTGAGCACTACAAATAGGTGCTAACAGAAAATGGGAAAAACCTATTCAGTGGGGAACCTCCAAGACCAAAACCAGCAGGGAAATGTAGAAGAAAAATTTAATTCTAAAAGCTCTTTCAATTAACATCTGGATAATTTATTTAGTTAACTTGGCCTTTTTTTGCTTACAAAATAATCACATTCTCATTATAGTTTCCTTCTACTTATTCATTACTTGAGTTTCTTTTTGTTGCTGTTATTTTTAAAGAAATTCTGGTTGATCAGCATTCAGGGCAATTCACTGCCTATACTGCATGGACTCTGTGTTTTGCTTGACCAGATGAACTGCACAGCATTGGTTTTTTTCATCCTAAATGGGTGAAAGCATAAGCACTTCTCAGATGAACAGCAGCACATGTACTGTAAAGTACACAGCATCAACAATGCCTAACTGGAACATTCAATCTGAGATAAGAGCACCCTTTTATAATTAAAAGCAAAATAATTTAAAAAAAAAAAAAAAAAAAAAAAAAAGGAAAAGAAAAATCAGCCTCCAAGATAAGCTAGACCACAGAAAGGCTCTGTAAAAATAGTTTAAGGACAAATTCATTCTAAGCAAGCCTCTTCACACACTCCTTGTGCTGACGTAATGTGAAATTTCAGAATTAGTCAGCACTGGTTCCTGCTCTGAGTTTCAGTCTGCAAAGCACTTACCTGAGTTGACCACAGGTTCAGCTGCTTGAGTGAAGGCAGTTTAATGAGGTGCTCAGCACAAGCACTTGTCACATTGGTGAAGGCCAGGCTGAGGTTTTCCAAATTTCCAAAAGATCCCGAGCTTAGCAAGCGGGCCAGGTCTGCATCCTGAAAGCAAACAACAGATTGATAATCAAGATTATTGACTCCTCAGCCTGCAATCATCTGCAGTGGTGTCACTGACACTGTTAACCAGCAAGAGTTGCACAATTATACCACTTGTTTACAGAAATAGAGAACCACACAGAGAAGTTTCTGTTTGTTTGGCAAGCAGCTGGGCCCTTGTGGCAGCGTTGCTTCACACACCCTGGGAAAAATGTATCCTGACATGAGGACGAAACTTTTCGTTGTGTGTGTATCCTTATGAGATGTGAAGGCTTCAGCGTCAGAACAAATGTTGAAGACGGGTCTTTTAACTCAATGAAGATTTCACGACAAGTTCTAGATCCCAGCTGTGTTCAGGACCATTACCCGGCCTCGGTGAAGTTAGTCTGGGTTTACACCAGGCTTAACTGCAACAGTGGTGACTCTCAGACTTTCATGTCTAAGATCCAGAGCTGGACACTGTGAAGTTTGGGGTTTTTTAGTGCAAAATTCTGTCCCCAAATCTACCATAAGATCCTGCTGTAAATTCCAAATCTGCGCACCAGTATAAATCCGACAGTCTGATGCTTGTACCGGCATTGGAAACTGCTGCACAGACACAAGAGCAGAAATGTGCCCTTACTTGTGTAAACTCCAGTTGTGTTGACAGAGTGAGTGGAATAGCTCCCCTTTTGACTGACCAAAACCACTGTGCCACATGGCAAACATAAATCAAATGTTTAAATATGGAAAGAGAAAGCTTGTTTTTCTATTGACACGATTAACTTACTGTGGACTTGGATGGCAGTGTTAACCTTGTGGGACCACCTTTTCTTTGCTGTAAGAGAGAAGATCTTTTGGTCAAACAAGCTGCCATTCTACATTTCAGACCAACTGAAGTATCGCAAGCTCTTCACTACAGCAAACCCTGCTCTGATTTCAAAGCTCCCTGCCAGCCTCTTCCACCTCTTCCCTGCTTTTTCTGCACTGACAGATGTTTTTCTGAGTGTGCTAGATGCAGGCCTGTTGCTACCCAGGGGAGGCCCGCTAACCGCAGCTAGTGGTCTTCGTGCCATGGGTCAGCATTTTCTCTGGTGCAGCTCGCCATTATTTGGTGGCTTTTACTTTAAAGGAAACAGCCTTAAAGTGCTGGACTAAGATAGCAAAGAGGGTGAGACTGCACAGCTGATAAAATAATTTGTTTGACTTCAAAAAAAGCAGATACTTTTCAGGCTGGGAGCAGGGGTTAAGGAAGACAAATATAAATGTGAAAGAGGGAAGAGGAAGACTGTGGGTATCTTTGCATAGGTGAAAAAGTGCAAATGAGATCAAATCTATCTTCAATTTGTAGATCCTGTCTTTAAAATCAGAAAAAAAAGTATCTTTTTCTCATAGGCTTTAGCTCTGAGAACTAGACCTAAAGACCATCTCAGTGAAATGTTGTGAATGTCAAAGCATTAAGAAATGCTGGCCAGCACTAGCACCACTTGCTACTCATATGTCAAAAGGTGGCAGAGTTTGACAAGCTGACTTGTAAGATCTTAAGACAGCAGGATTTCACCTTTTATTCTTTCACACAGATTCTAAGCAGGTTATTGAATATCATTCATAAGCATAGTATGGGATTAGACACATCAGTAAATATCACACAGTATTTATATTCGCAGTAAAATCCTCCAAATACTGCTCCCATCCTGTTGTTAACTGGGAATTTCACACCCTGCTTGTCTTTCTTTTGTACCTCCATTTCTGGAGAGTACAGACCACAATGTGCTATGGCAATACTGCATGCAGGGTGACATACCAGCTCTTTTAACTCCCTCTGCCTGTCACACAGCTGTTCATACATTCTCTTTCCCACGTCTGTGCTTTCCAGGGTAGAGATGATCTGGAGCTGGGTGTCGTTATTATCAATGATGTTGTATTCCAGCATCAAACACAAAATCTAGCAGCAGAAAGAGAGGAAAGTGGTCACTACAGTGCTTACATTCAATTTCTTCCAAATATCCTAATTACACTGGGCATGCTAGTTTAAATTACTGTGTAAGTTTTTACAGCAGGGTAGATCAGAGGATCTTAGCAACATTTACTGACCTTCCAACGCAAGAAACCAATTTTTTATTCACAAAGGATGAACTCTAATCTCTGAAAGTCAGCCTATCAATCCTGTCTTCCATTAGTGCTCATTCCTTCTGACTGAGAGGTGCAATTAACTCTGCATCAGTCCTGGAAGATGGCTTCGCGCCACAGCCCTCTTCAGAACAGGTACAATCGATCCAGTATTTCCCAGGTACACCAGTTAGGCTGCAGGTTGGCAGACCTGGGACATGATGCACCAGCAGTAGAGCCAAGCAGTTCCCTAAGGGCTGGGGATTCTGTGCGAGCAGAATGCACGTGAAGGGCATCCAGTCTCCCAGGCAGGACGGGGAAAGGCCCGAGAGGCTCGGAGCGAAGGTGGTGCTGGGAGCTTGCTGCTGCGGCCAGGACACCCTCCATCCCACTGGGAACACCCCTCGGCAAGGGGCTGCCAGGAGCAAGTTAGACACCATGGGAAAATTCCAGTGGGTCACGTGGGCTTTGGACACAAGCTGCCCCTTCCGTGCTGCCCTTCCTTGTCAGATATGTATCATGCCATTGCAATTAAAATGCAAAGTTTTTATTCTGTCCCTAATTGTCATTTTTTTAATTAAAAAAAAAAAAAAATCAAGCAACATTATATTCAAATTCATGCAACACACTCTTTTATTTACCGATTAAATTAGCATGCGCAGATCTAAGTCAATGAAAAACTGTAACTCCTTCCACCTATTTAACCACCCTTTATTTCCATTCAAAATATATGACATTTATCAAGAAACTTCTCTAAAGAAACCCCCAAAAATATGTATAAACTATTAGCCCAACAAAAATAACCAATCATAAGCACAAAAAAGGGTGTATTAATGCAAGTAAATAAGGTTTTGTAAATGCACTTCTTGTGCACTGCTCATTTTGCAGGTGGCAAGACAAGCATCAGGCCTTCAGTAATGGAAAAGCCTTGTGGTTCTGAATTCCGACCCCTCGCCACAGCCTATACCATCATGGCCATTTACTTCCCATCTTATCCTCTCCAACTGAATTACAGCAAACAATCTCTCTCTCCAAAAATTCTAGCACCCATTTTTCACATAACTCACACTCATATGTGCAGAAGAACAATATCCCATTCCACTTCATCAAGAGAAACACAACTGCCCACACCCACAACTGCTGGTGTTTGATACAACACGAACCTGAACTTGGCTTCTCTGGCACCACTAGATCTGATTCTGGGAAAGGCAGTGCGAAACCAAATCTGAATACCGCTCGTAAACCTGTATCACTACATATGTTTAGGGCTTACCTCTACCATCGTCTGGTTACCCCTCAAAGCCAGTAGCATGCAAGGTCCTAATTTATTTTCAGCCAGTGAAAGCAGGAACTTCTTTGTTTTATAGCAGGATCCCATTAAAATATGAACCTATTTGAGAAACAGAGCTAAAATTAGAGGTGTAAGTCCAAGAAACGCATATGCCTCTGGAGGGGACATTGTTATGCAATGAAACAAATGCAGGTATTCGCGACAAACCTAAAGAAAAAGAGGCCCTCATTACAATTACGGCTGCAGTCTCTCAACCGCTTTATTGCCAAGTGGAAGTTGACTGTATGAAAATGGTGACGTGCAGTGAGATCTGAGGGAGCGGGTAGTTTTCCTCCATAAAGGAGCTCAGCTGACAGCCCAGAGGCCTGACATAGGCTCCTCAGGAAACACCAGAGCAGCTGTGCAATTGCCCCCATCCCTAGTAACACGATGAACCCAGCCCCGGGGGAACCGCAGGAGATTTTGCTTTCGCATCTGTTTGCGGTTCAGTTTCTCTGGAAATGCCAGCTGGCAAGCAAGAGTTGTGTGGGATGGATGTCTCGGCAAAATGCAGGGGTACTGGCAGTCTGCTGGCCTTGGTTAAGGGCTGGTGTCAGACAAAATCACCTGTTCAGAATGAACAGACAGGAGCTGCCTGGGAAAGGAAGGAGTGCCTTCAGAAAACACAGCAGCCCTGAGCCCTAAGTCAGAGATGACTTCATGTGCTTTCATGCTCTTGGGTCATTATCATGCTTTCCCTTTTGCTCAGTTTTCCCTGAAAGGAAAGAAGTGCTGAGAACACCGCCTGAGTAAGACTCCTTCGAGTCCACTAGCTGACAAAAGTGTCCTGCAGACTCTCCTAGCGCCAGAAAGCATCGAATGGTATCACGGTAACACCTATGGCAGAAATGCAAAGCCACATGTACAAAGAAAATATGAGAGTCTCTTCTCACAGAAGAGGTTGGCAATACTC
>KL285505.1:11137-31094 GCA_000699545.1 Podiceps cristatus
CTAGAGATTAGCAGCAGCATTTTGGGTTCCTAGCTGAAAGTCTTGGTTTTTGGCCCAAACGGCTGGTCAGCAGCTTGCTGGCAGAGCTTTGTGACAATTTGTAGTTTCCAATCACCTGGGAAGTAAGAGCTCCATTATACAGACTCAACATCAGTACTACTCTACAATAAGCTTGTGAATAAGTTCTGCGGTCCCCCTGGTTCATGGTATTGCCTGGACTATGTTCAATACTGCTGAAGATACCGCAACCACGCCATGGGGGGTCTATTCTATGCAGATCACGTGCTATCATGCACTTCTTCTTCCTCATGGCTTCATTACCAGCAAGGCCTTTAGAAAAACACAGAATCTTTTTTTCTTAAGTATCCATCAGCTCAGTTGGCCTTTAAAAACAGTAAGCTTCAAGCCAAAAAGGATTTTATTTCATGCAGTTATCATTAAGCTTTCCTGGAGGTTTTCTTGAGCGATGGAAAATACTGACGGTAACACTCATGTAAGGTCCATCTCAGAACAGGATGTTTTTCAAACTTTATGGTTAGTCATTAGCAGCTCTTTAAGTATTTATCAACATCCTTGCAAAGGGCACAGAGTACTGCATATTAATGTGTGTTAGCATTGTGCTTTCTCATGCATGCTGTCTCCTGATGCTCATAAATATCCTGGACCACAAAAGCTCTCCGGAGAAATGATATAGTTCTGAAGAAATTTTCTTTTCAAACATAAAAAGACATAGAAACAGTGAAGAGGGATGAAATCTTTTGTGAACAGTCTTTGTCCATTATCTATTTCAAAGGTATCTGATCCATCTGAATAGAAGTTAAGAGTATAGACAGCCATGCATGTTCTTTATGTCCCAAAATGTTCAGCATGTGGGAGATGCACAAAGCGTAGATCTCCCCGACAGTCACTTCGCTGTGTGCCCAACAGCCAACTTCAACAAACATTTTATTCCCTTACCAGGGAAAGGAAGTAACATCATTTCCATCTTACTTGCTATATGGAGAATCAAGACACAGCGAGACTTAGTGACTTGACCCAGGTTGCACAGGAAAACAGTGCCAGCATCAGTGATAAAAATCTGTTACTTTCTGTCTAGTCCCTCTAAGAGTTATAAAAGAAATACTGTGGGAAATGGAATGCTGGTTTCTAATTATACCTCTCCATAACAATGTAATTGGGCAGAGAAACTGCTAACACATTTTTATATCTAGCTATCTGTGATTCTGATTAATTCAATGTCACTGTTGTTTTTAAATTCCGGGGCAGCCTGTAGATGAAAACTATAGGTATGGATAGGTACAACAGTCTGTCTCCCCTGTCTGCCAGTATACCAGGCCATCGAGAGAGATTTTTATACAGACACACAAACACATATATTTATAAATACAAAAATACATACATACATAAGCACACACATACATACATACATGCATGGTTTTGTGCATTATGCCACCGGTAAAAAACACGCCACTGTTCAAAAAGAGAAAGCTTAACATGTTAACCAAACTGTGACTGCAAGGAAGTTCAGTGGATTTGGTGATACAAAGATTTAGATTTCCCGATGAATAGTTGTGGTTTATAGAACCATGATTCTGATAATTTTTTGACAAAACCAAGTAAATCTTGTTACTGCCAACTACACATTAGCTACTTACTGCAACGAAGTTACTAAACTCACATTATTGCAGACACGTACCATACTGGCAAACAGCTCTCCATCATCATCACATGCCACTCCGCCAGGGCTGTAGAGCTGGAACCAGCCGTCTTTGCCAGCCCGCACACTCAGCAAACATGAGTGGACCTGCCAAAAAGTGAAGACATTGGGAAGGTTACAGTTCCTGCCAGTAATCACCAGCGTCTCCCACACTGGGCCAAAAGAAGCAACTCTGCAAATCTGAAGACTGCTGGAAATTTCATGGTTAATGTTCCAGTCTACAGAGCTGCAGGCAAGTCTCCACTCACAGAATCCATTTTTTTCAGTGTAAACAAGGAGGGAAGCTGTATCACTGCTAATTGCATGGCCTTTTTCATTCCCTTTACACAAATCAAACACAAAATGGCTCTAATCTAGAACAGCTCCTTTCACTTGGAAAAAAATACCAACCAAAAAACCAACCAAAGAAAGACTCAAATTTCTGAGCTTCTGCCATTTTCCCCCCATCCTCCCAGCATGTGTGTCTGTACTTCTGATGTGATCTGCATACCAAATGCAGTTGCTGATGGCTTGCTCGTTCCAGTCATTAAAAATTCCTGTTACTCCTGCTGTACTAAAACTTGACCAGTCAGGGTGAAGGAAGTCCACTAGGAAAATTCAGCAAGGATACGTAAGGCAGAAGTTGCAAAGAAGAACTGGCACCAGTGAGCAACCATTAGTCTAAATTTTGCCCACTGTAGAGATTATTATATTTAGTCTCATAGTTTAACAGAGGAGTCATAATTAAGCTTTTTTTTTTTTTGCTTTTTTTCCCCCCTTTTTCTTTTTTCCCTTGAAGAGACAGACATTCTATTTCAGTTTTTGAGGGGTGCAGGGGGGAGGTAAAGTCCATGCTCTTTCCTTTGGGCATGTAACACTAGTGAAGGTGAAATCCTGGTGCCATTCTAAAACAAGGTCTCTCTTATCCGACACGGATAACTACTGCTCATAAAGGCTAAAACCATGAAAATCATGAGTTCTGGGCAACAATGATGATGACACAGCCTCCTCACCCACAGCTTGGGGGAGCTTTCTTCCCTTTATGCTAACACCAAAAATTAACGAGGATGAGAGGTTCCCTCTGACTCAGCCAACACTGATGATGTTGGACAAGCGACACGTGCAGCTATGAAGCATTCAGCCACCATGAGACTCCAGCTACGTACTCATTCCAGTAACACACCTCCTACCCCTCTTTCTCCTGCTAATTCATGAGAATTATGGTCATTTGCGCACAACGTAACTGAAACGCACCTAAAGAAAACCTGTGATTTTGTAAGCTGTATGGACCCATGGATTTTACTTCCCTTTTTTTGTACGGAAGATGAAAAGCTGGGAGAGATTCAACACAGTAGGAAAATCTTCCTGATTGCAATTTACTGCAGAACAAGGACATCAAACAAGGAGGCCACAACACGTTTACACATAAAGCAAGAAACTATCCATACTAAGACCATATGCCCTGAGCAGCTACTACTACCCCCTCAGAGACTTAAGCAGCAAAACCACACCATGTTTTGAAACAAACTACTTAAGGAGAGATCTTCTGAACAAGTATACTCGCAATCCCTCCGAGTAATCATCTGTGTAAACCGGCAATAAACTCACTTCTTGCCTCGGGTCTTCTGCAAATCTCTGAATCACGTATTTCAGCTCCCTGAAAAAAAAATGTTAAAAGGACAAGAATAAGTAGTTGCTAGTTGCAATATTCACACAAGTGTCACATTTCTCTTGGATTACACTTTAAACAATATATATTCATGCACTTTAAGGAGAAACAAGTTGAACTGCTTCCACAGGAAGGAAATAACGAGGTCTAAAAGTGATTGCCAAGGACAGTGTCTCTACACAATAGTCTACAAAAACTTTCAGAGTGATGAACTGGTTTGTAAATTCTATCAGCATTTGGTGTCTTTAGTCTTTGGCCTCCTGCCATCACAGTAAATTACAAAAGAAACCTACATCTTTTTATTGCTAACAGAACATGCTTGCAGCCCCTCACAGGTAAAAAAAATATTAGAGGCACAATATTGAATAATGCATCATTACTGTTATTGAGTAGTACAAGTATTTTAAGTAATTACCCCCTTTAATAAAACAAACAAGTCCCACAAACTTACTTTGTGAACTTCTCATGTGCAAGAGCCCTGAAATTTAAAACAGAAGAATATAAGGATTTGGGGAAGCAAATAAACCAAACAACCACTTTTCGGTCATTTCTGGATAATAAAAGGATTTGCTAAGCAACTGCAGCACACAAGACAAAAAGAATAAACTTTCCAAAAAAGATCAGGTAAAGTCTCCTTCATTAATCCGGGAGGGGGTGGAATGAAGTGGGGGGGAAAACCACTTGGAACAAGTCTTGTAGCCCTTCCCGAGTCCTGTCTTAGGGGTCTGACTAACGTCAGTGGGAGCTTTGGGTCAGAAGAAAGTAAGTAAGAGACTTACAATACAGCTATACAATTAAGAACAGAACTTTGGCTACCTCCAAGAGCCCGGTGAATTCTTTAATTGCAATGCAATTAAGGTGCGGTCACAACTAATTAACATCATACATCCGTAAAGCAATTAATGGTCATTCTGTGAAGTGCCTTGCATCGTGGTATGGTTTACACCTCCCCCAGGACTCACGTTTGACTTAGGTAAATGATGTCTCTGTTGCCTATCTCCAAGCTCTCGCGGTAGCCCAGGTAACCTGGCACGGAGGATTAAACCTCTCTGATTCAAGACATCAGGTCATTAGGGGATGTGATAAGCTAGCAAATTGTACAATTACAGGTTGTAATGTTTGTCCGTGGAGGTCTGCATTTTATAAACACTACTGTTCATTAATAGGTTTCCGAGGGAGCTTTGCTGATCCGCAGGGTAGCTTCTTCATTTAATGCAAAATACAAATGATACGAGTGTCTGCGATGCCAGTAAAGCATCCCTCTCCGCTAAATCTCTTCATTTACTCTCTTCCTCACCAGCTTTCCTTCCTTTCTTGTCTGCCTGTCTCTAGTTAACCATTTTTCCTTTCGGGATCATCGTGGAGAAATGGGGAAGGAAGATGAAGATGGGGAGGTATTTCCATCCCTCTGCATCAGCCAAAATCAAGTCTAGATTCCGCATCAATACCAGAAGCATAAATCTCCTATTAGCATCAGTTTTGAGCTGACATTGTATTTCCCCATAAAACAATAGTAACAAGAATAACCCAGTATATACTAAGACAGTGCAAACTTACTCCTTGGGGAACGGGATAGGTTGAAGCAAGCTGGCCAGTGCTGGTCTCCAGTCATCATAGTCTGACCTGAGAAAATGAACATTTTATTAATAAGATACCAGGTATCGAATATGGTTTGTCAACAGTTCAAGGAGTGAAAAGCTTTTTACTGGAGGCACCAGCAACCCTTCTGTTTTACTGAGATACTCAGAAGATCTACGGTGACATTTCCCTTTCCATTTTCAACACATTCTCCACTGAGGCACAATAAATCTGGTATTTACAATGACCTACAGAGAGGTCTTCTTTATGTCAACTTAAAGACAATTGCTGTTTATGAAACCTGTTGACATTTAATCACTAAGTAATACTTTCATCTAAGTTGGTACAGCAGTTACCAGGCCATTGCTATTTACAGCTCTGTTCTGCATTTAATTGGCATTATTTTTTTCTATAACACACCATCCCATTTGTAAAAACAGACAACCACCCCTGAATTTTTGACCTTGGCACAAACGAATGGGTCAGTTTAAACACTACAAAGCTCTTAGATTATGAGGGAAGAGACTACAGAAGGAAGCACTGTCAAAATTATTAAGAGTGAAAGAGGACAGATGAGGATAATGACGGCCGAGAGCTCAGGCCAATGGACCCTGTAAGACGTGTCTCCTCTCTGTTGTCTTAGCACCACAGATCCCAGCTGATGCATTTTGTTTTCATCTCTGTTGTCAATATACAGAACTGTCCTTCTACGAGGAGCCATCCATAAGGGAATACTCACGTGAACTAGGATAAAAAGAACATTTTGCTTTACAGCATGCACTGGTCTGTGCAAACTAATCTGCGGCGTATCATCTCAATCTACCTGCAAAATGCCAGCTGTTTGAGCATGTGTGGTGAAGCAGGTACGGCTTCTCACGTAGGAACGGCACTTTGCACACTGCTGCCCCTCTCCTTCAAATTATCTCAAACACCTAGTTAGCACTATTAGTTGCTAACTATTAGTTAGCACTAATTAACTGCACTGCACAGAGGGTACAATGACTGCAAGATGGATGAAGTGAAGAACACAGAGGAGAAGTGCATTTGGCAAGTTACCACCCAAACAGGGCACTGAACCCACTAGCCAGAGCCCAGATCCCGGCACTGCCTGCTAGGCCACTCCTACTCCAATTAATATCAATGAGTAGACATGGAAGTAAATGTAGTAAACCTCACATAGGGTGAAACACCTTGGGTTGTCTGTAGAAGAAGAGCCTACAGTCTCCTCTTACTGCTGTTACACTTCGGATTTCAGTTTTAAAAGCCAGATTATTGGCTGCAGCTTACTGCAAACTTGGCACAAAAGTATGGTGTTTCTTTAGGAAGGAACGAAGTGTAATGTTCTCAAATGGACAGTATCTACTGAGAGCATTAGAAACAGACAACATATGCACAGGAAGTGTTCCAAAATAATGCGAGTTTTGCAAAGTGAAGGTTCTAGCCCACGGAAATTGAAGAGCATACATTTCCAAAAGTCTCATCCGTTTTTTTGAACCACATAAACCAGAGATTTCCATAAGCTAATAATACAAATGACAGTCCACAAAGGTGCATTTATGAACACAAAGAAAACTTATGTGCATGATCAGGGTATTCTTAAGAAGCAACACACAGAGAAATTTTAATTGAAGGGACAATCATGCCGTAGAAATCAACCAGGGAGGCAGTTACCCCTTGGCCAAGAGTAGTATGAGTTGAGGTTGCAAATATATATTATATCTCATGCAAGTAACCAATCCACAAGAACAACTATGATCTGATAGTAGCTTAACAAACTAAAAACCGGATGAATGCCATACAAAAGCACCGTGGGATGGATTAGTAGCTCTTCTTCCATACTGCTGTGCAAAACTTCCATGTTCAATACAGGCACTTTTATTTCCCATGCCAGGTGTAATCTAGCACAAAACTAAATCCCTATAATTCCAGTAGGCAACTTCAGCTAGCAGTCCTGCCCTTTTCATGGGTGCATTACCAGATAAACTTAGCACGTATTTTCCAGTCATTTCCTGAAATCCTTCTATCAAGAGGCCAAGAACCACAACATCATGTTCTGTTCAGGGAGATGTCTCCTCCCCCACTTCCAGTTGTTAAACAACCATAAAAGCACTTAGGTACAAGGCTGGGGCTCAAAGGCAGGCAGTTCAGCAATCGAGGTGGCACTGGCCAAGCAAAAAAAGCTCAGTGCTGGTTCTCTTCAAATCATCAAATAACATTTGAGAGTCTTGGCTATGTCCCCTAATAAATACAATTTGTTTATTCTCCTCTTGTTATTGTTAGCATTCGAGGCATGAAGCATAGCGCATGTGAAGCTACTGTAATCCAAAAAAGAAACGTCATGCCCATGCCAGTTGCGCTAGAAGCCATTGAGCCTAATTTTCTCCTCCATCAAGACTTCTGTTCTCTGGTCTAATTTAGGAGCAACTCTGAGATCAGGGGTGTTACACTAACCCAAAGCAAGCGTGAGTCCATTGCAGATAAAGCACTTTGTGACAACCGATTCACAAGGCTTTTTTTCAGAAACAAAAACCCCTTATGTGCTGCGACACTAAACAAGTAAGAACAATGACAAACTTTTAGTGCCTCAGAACAGCAAGACAGAAAGCAGAGGACTTCATTACAAGGAGCTGTTTTTCTACTTTGTAAAGTGAATACTGTGAAACACCTGAGGATGAGGCTTGTCAGATAAAAGGGAGTAAGTCAAGGAAATCTCTGACATAGCACCACTTCTAAAAGAACCCAGAGAACAAAAGCTTTGATTTTAGTTTAGAAAAAGAACAAAGCTTTGATCAATTAAGGCTCTCTACAAGACTATTTGTTGTTTCTGACCTACAGACAAACTGAATGGATCAGTGAGACAGAACTCTGACCTGTGTTCAGATTCATCTGAAAGTCTCCTTTCCCCTGTAGGAGACAGGTGATGCAACAGATCTATAGCTGCAGCCGTAAGTGCCAGAGGTCTCTGATCCACACAACCGGGGTTTCACTGTGTTAGTTGGGTGTAAGAATATAGTCCAGACCACAAGAAGTAGTCTGACTTGGAGCTGGCACCATACCTCCCACTCAAACATCCATCTCTATTCGGGATGTCGTCTGCTCCTCCTGTTACCACTGACAGCCCCAGCGCAGTCAGCCCCGCAGCGCTGTCCTCCTGGGGCCACTGCTTTGCCCAAGCCTCACCTCCACATCACAGCCCCGCTTCTCACATGCGGCCTCTGCGTGCAGCCTGAATGCCGACCCTGGAGAGCCCAGGGATGGACCTCACCACCTGCACCCGCGTCCTCCAGGAACTGACAAGTCTAATAAGCAGTCTTTTTTCTTTTTCCTTTACTTACCTTCCCCCCCCCCCTTTTTTTTTTTTAATATCCATACCCTTTGGAAACTTCTACTAAACCAGTATCTGATTTTACTCTAAAAATGACACATTTTTATTGGTAGATGCAAACAACGTCAAGAGCAGATTTTTTTAGCAGAAGAGACCCAAAAGTCTAAAGGCTGAGTTAGGAAATTCAAAGGTGTTAAAGCTGTTTCACATCACATGAGATACAGCAACTACAAATCTTTCCTAACAGAAGCTTAAAAGCTGAGACCCACTTGGAGGCTTAGTTCCTGTGACATCTCAAGTTAAGTGTTACACCACTAAAATTCCTCCTTGAGCAATCTGGAGAGTTATGATTAGTAATAATGTGAACCAATCAATTTTTCATGTCTGATCTTCAAATGGAATTGCAAGAGGGAGAAAAAGCTGCTTTGTAATAGACTGAGTGACACTGCAGACAGAATTGGACAGTATCTTGCTCTGACTTTTCTTGAAGCTGGGAGCTATGTATGGCATTCATGTGCAGAGCAGGTCCGTGAGAGGGCAGTGAAAATAAACCATAGCCTGTTTTCCTAGGAGGAGGGGAAAGAAAGAAAACTGTCTCCTATGAAATATATAAAGTTTGGTCACATGAGTGGTACCTGAACATAAAATCTACACAACCTGTAATCCCTTCAATCTGAGCTAGGAAACATGAAACAAACATAGCACAAGAATAAAACTAAACTACTTATTAAAAGCCTACAGTGTTTCTCTTCCTCCCACCTATTCCCTTTTCAAAAACATTTTCTTTCTGTCTGTGCTCATCTCATCTGCACACTTCTTTCATTTCAGACAGTTGCTTTTTTCTTTTTTTTTTCTTCCTTGTCTATTCAAAGCTCTAACACAAGACAGAAGTGTTTGAAGCAGGGAAAGAAAGGGAGATAGATTAGCTCTGGCTGCAGTTAACAACCACCGCAATGAGCCAGACAAAGAGGCCGTGCCAGGAGGAGGAGGGAGCGCAGAGCTAGAGGGAGAACTCGAAGCGCCTTTGACAAACTCCCTTTGGAGCTCTTCAAAGGGCGCTGGGCTCAACGCTCACGCTCATCACACAACTTAAAGCCCAGGACTGGCCTTATAGAAGCAGAGACCCCCTGATGTACTCACTGGCTCTGATTTTTGCAGGATTTGCAATTTTAGGCGAGTAGCACAGCAGTCAACCTGCAGCCCGACCCAGGGGTTCCTGGGCAGTGTGCGGCGGTCAGGGTGCCAAGCAGGCGAAGGCTGTCAGAGCAGTCACCTGCTACTGCACAGTTTTTCATGCCCAGAACCCTTTTTTAGGGGATTGGCCACAACATTGGCCAACCATAATAATTAAATAATCCCCAACTGCAGTGACATTGCCTTTGGGCTGTCGTTGCTATTGGCCTGCCAACATTATACATTTTCCTTCCCCGGGATCACCTTTCACCAAAATGAAAACCTGCCCATATGTCATGTGCGGCACAAACAATCCAAAACATATTAGCAGCCCAGGGCAACCCTGATAAACATGATATAAGAGAATCCACTTGGGATATTCAGAGCATGCCACTGACCTATTGGGGAATGCAGAGAAGGCAGGGGAAGCTCCAGTGGGCACTTGTGTTTGGAAAGCTGTCAGTCTTACCGCTGAGAGACTGCAAGCCCCGAGTCCTCTGTTTTTAGAGGATAATAAAGAGACAAGGAGCAACTACTCAGAAGTAGCTTGTTTCTCCAGACTGAGCAGCTTGACAAGATCAAAAAGCTTTCAGGTAGCTCCTCTGCTACCAGATAATAATAAGATGACCGAGCCCCCCAGACATGTATGTACCTTATCCCTTCTTTCCCTGTCTCTTGGTCCATCTCATCCGAATTGCGTGACACAAGGTTTAGCTCAGGGCTCCACGGCAGGCTGAGAAAAAGCCCCACCAGATCCCCTGTCATATAAGGCACAAACTTGCTAGCTGCAAACAGTGAGGTGCCTTTTCATGTTCAGCCTTCTTTTGAGCTGGGCTTGTTTGTTTTTTCAAAAGATGAAAATTTAGCACCATTGAAAGGCCCTAGAAAGGTCCTGCCCCAGCTGCTGAGAACAGAAAAGGCCTCAGCTGCTCACAGCTGGCATGGGCACATCAGGAAACAGCAAGGCAAGTTTGCCCAAAGGGGCCGACTCTACCCTGGTCACACAAGCCCCAGTGAGGGGGACAAGTTTGGGGGGATCTGGAAGGACTCTTGCCGCTACAGGCAGCCATGGAAACAACAACAACAAAAAACCACAGACAAAGGCTGACAGCTTACGATACAACATCATGACAGCCACAGAGGTGTCTATTTTTGCAGCCAGTTGAGCTGGATTTCACTACAGGCACAGTTTAAGTGTCCCCCCATACGCTGCGTGTTGCCAGAGGAATCAGTGGGGTCCTTCAGGTGACAGGCAGACTTTGAAGTTATCCAGTCCAAGGAGGAGGACACACGTCCCCTTTCACTGCAAGTGTCTCTGACCGCAGTTGTGCTGTTCAAGCACAAGTTTGGCTGTACAAGTAATTCTCTAATGTATGGAAACATTAACATGCAAGTAGGAGCTGGACAACGCTAAGCAGCTCTCAGAGCCTCTAATTTAATGTGGTGAACAGAAAGATTACAATTAATTTAGTGCATTTTCTGCGTACCAGTTTAAGACTTGCAGCCTTCGGGAGGCACTGACTGGCATCAGTAACACTATCAGTGACCAGAATGCGTGAGAGAATATTGACACAGAAGTTTGATCCACTTTTGAGTGCAGGATAAAAATACAATGTTCCACTAGAGACTGTGTCTCCTTTTAAATCTGCCCAGACTCTGGGTCACCTGCCAACATCTTTAAAAACATGATTTTCTACTTTCCTTTAGTATGCAATAGTTGTGTTCTATTACTCAACTACATTAGAAAAGGGGTCAAAGACGTTTTCGGTGCTATGATGACAGCCACACAGATGAACTTTCTCATCCGCACATTTAGCCTTCTGTGCAAAAAGTGAGGTATTACAGTGATCAGTAAATAATTCCCATTGCATTTTTATCAATATCAGAAGTGCTTTTTTCCCCCAAAAAAGTAAGTATTTTGCAGGAGTTAGGTCAACAATAAAATGTCCTCTGCTGAAGATACTGTTAAGAATCCTTATTTGCCAGACTTTCAATAATTAAAATCTGCCTAAATAAATTACTCCCTGCTGCTCTAAGTTAATTATGTAAAAAAGATATCATTGTGGGTGACTGTCTTGTTTTGATGATGATATTGAGTCAGACACCTAAAAGAACAATTAAATTCAATGCTAAACAACTTATTTATGTTTGGCATACCACTTTTATTAATAAGAACATTATTTTAGTGACTGCCTGCTGAGAGCTCAGCTCCTGGATAGCAGTTGTTTTATAATTAATGTTTTCTTCCTACTGGCATGTTCTTCAACTCTCTTTCTTCATATTCTTGGTTTTTCCAAGTACAGTAATAGTATTTAGTCCATCAGAAAGCCTTTGTTCAAGAAGAGTTTGAGCATTAAGCAATCAGCATCATAACAGCATTATCCTCCATTTTTGTTAATAACTACTAGCCCTTCCTTCTACAATGCGTTTCCATCACTGGTTTCAGAGTTTAAAAAACAATATTCAAAATCTTTACCTATATTTTACAGATAACAAAACTGAGATGCAAAAAAAAAGAAGCAACTTATCTAAAACCTCCTAGCCAGCCAGTGGCAGAATCAGGAACAGAACTCATCTCTGCAATAATGCGTTCAGGTCTGGAAAAAAATCAAGGGATGAACGGGAACAGAAGGGAACCCAAATCAGTGGAGCTACATTATATACCAGCCACAGCTCTGCCTTAGAAACTGTCCTATGTCCTCACAGGTTGTGATTGCTCAAGCAGGGTGTGGGCTCTGGCAAGGCCATCTGAGGAGAGCTGCACTGGTTTTGTAGTATCGCTGGTCCTTCACTACGCACATCCTGCGGGGTTCACCCTTCAGAATTACCACTGTACAAGCCGAAAAAGGACACAAAGCTGTTCCACACCTCCAACCTATGCGGTAACAATAACAGATGCCTATTTTCACTGTTGCTATTGAAGAGCTTGATTTTTAAAAAAACAGCACACACATCAGAAAAAATACATTATTTTAAGGTGTGGAGTGAAATAAGAGTTCTTTGTGTAGGAAATTATATGGGAATTAAGACCTGGCATATCAAATGTTTAAAATGCAGAGAGACTGTGAGGAAGAACATGCCCATTCGTGAATTTGTTTTTAAGTGTGTGTCAGCTGCATGATGAAACCAAAACCGTCAATGCTTAGTGAGTCAGCATCCAAGCCAGCATCAGGACTGAGAGGGTTCATAGTGTTTATGGAAAACATCTAGAGTCAAGGGGACGGGAATAAATACACGATGTGTTTAATGTAGCACCTGGGTGCATGAAGACTTAGAAGCCATCAGATGAAGCAAAGTCAGATGCTGTGCTTTTTTAATGCAAACATTTTTAAAGGCAGAAGAGGCTAGGTCAGTGAGGGAAAAAAAAAAAAACCAAAAGGCTTTCAGCAACTTCCTGCTCAAGAATCTAATGGGAACAGTATCTTGGATTCACCTGTCCTATCTCCAATTCTGAGTGTGTACTAACGTATTTGCAAACCTGCTCTGCAGTGAGTGAAAGAACTATGTTGAAAATTCGTACTATGTATTGTGAAAAAACTGAAAATGTGGGACAAAACTTTCACAGTCCTCCATCACAGCAGCTGGACTTCATTTAATTCCTCGAGAGCCTACACCCAGATTTTCATTTGACTTCAGTGTAGCCACAGGCTCAGGGGTTACAGTAGAGTCCAAATTTCACCCGCTGTGTCTTGTATTCTAAAAAACTCATCTGTAACTTCATTAAGCTTTACATTGTTTAAAAGTGATTAATGTAGAAATATAACAGTTTGTGCAAAGACATATTGTAACTCAGTAGCAGAGCTGTCTGTCAAAGTCAACAAAGTTGTTTGGGGTTGTTTTACTGCACTTTTAATATAAGCTTCCATTCTGCAGTCCACCTTTTGTGTTACTCCTTTTCATTTATTTACCCAGGAGAAAAACCAGTTTTTCCCAAAGAAGTTCTTATTTTATATTCCTCTGAAGATATTCAGAGGATTTGCCTCCCAGGAAACTACGTCTGGGTTTTTGGTTTGGTTTGGGTTTTTTCCAAATCATTTTATAAAGGCTATTTGAGCATTCACTCACCACTACAGGTCCGCAAAGCAACTGGTCAACAAATAGAGGCTCCACTCTAACACAAGTAAATCTGAACAAGTCATAAACCTTCTACAAACATGGGAAGGGAGAACACAAGCACTGAGCCTATCACAGACCCATCTTTCGTAGCTCTGTCTCAGGCAATCCGGAGAGCCCTTGGAGGAGACAAATGTTGGGTTTGGGTTTTTTTGGGGTTGGGTTTTTTTTTTTTGGTGGGCAAGAACAAAACAGAAACCACTGGCAACAAACATCTCGTCTTCTGTAATACGCCCGAGGCTCACTGTACAAATAAGCTTTCCGTTTCATCTTCCTAATGCTATTTTTAGAACATATTGGCAGTGCCAGATGTCTCTTTCAGAGGCTGGACTCTAGAGCCGGAGTTAGATTTATAACCATGTGCTTGCTGGCCACAGATGTTGAAGATGACAGGCCTGTGGGAAAAGCCCCCCATTGCTAAGATGACATTGTTCAAAAAGCTGTTTAAAATAGTTACTCACAGCATCTTGAGTATTTCAACATAGCAGCCAAGGATCCTATCTGCCTGGGCACTCAGCTCAATGCTCATGGTGCTGCAGGTAGGGCTGACCATCAAGCAGTCAATCAGGTTGGGCTCGCTGTCATTCCCAACGTTGGCTGTCATCTTCTGATTAGCTGTGTTGTTGCGCTCCACTTCCACATGGATCTCATTTGAAGTGACAATAACTGGTTTGAGACGGGATTCAGTCAAGGTGGCCTCTTGAGAGACCAGGTCAGGACTCGTGTGAAGAAGGCGGAGGGGGAGGTTAGGCTTTCGGTCACACTGCTGCTGGCAGCCATTCCGAATTTCCTTCAGGCTTGGCGAATTGTCTCGACTGAATTTTAAAAATAAGCAAATAATTTCAATAGACAGACATAACAGCAGAGAGAGTGCAACACTGAGAAGCCAAGATCTTTTGCAATTTCCCACTGCATTTCACCCCAACCCACCGGATTGCTTTCTCCTATGTAATCGGATTACTGAAATCAATTAAAAACATTAAAAGGCTCCAACAGGACTGTTCTGCAGCCTCTATTCTACAAAGATTCAAGCTTTTTGTTACTCTAATTGACATGCCAGTTTAGTATAAAGGTGAACTTTCCCATCCAAGTTGTGCAAAGCTGTAACAGAATCCATGCCCAAGTATGTATCTGGCTACAGTACATGCCCAGACATTTGTCTGCAGCCTTCGCGTCTGGAATTTTTGTTGGACACTAAGCAGCCCCTGTCCGTGCTCCACCATGAAGAAAATCAGATAGGCATAAACAAATAGGAAACGCAGCAGAGGGGAATGCTCAGTGTCTACTGGAAACCGGCTCGCGTGTCAAGAACTCCAGCATCTATTTTACAGTAAGTCAGGAATCAAAATTTTCCACAAAAATGGAGACAGCATTGTGAAACAGGCTCAGGTTCAAAGCTGTAGATACATAGGTATTTACGCAAAACCCCTTCTTCAAGATCCCACCCTTTGCTTTGCTCTAGGTAACACGCGCTTCATGTGCCAGAAAGAGAGCAAAACAGGCACTGCTCTGGGTAGTGCTTGGCTCCCGGAGAGCCTTGTGAAGCACTCTCACCTTCTGCTGGCCTACAAAGGCTGGTTACAGCTGCAGTCTGCCTTAGAGGAATACCTCAACAGTGGCCAAGATCAGCACACAGCTGGCTGTTGAGCTTCATCCTGGAAGTTACTGCAGCTTATAATACTTCTGTACTGGGAACTGGCAAGCTCCTTGCATCACCAGCACTGCCCCCATTTTCAAGCACGAGAGCCAAAGACGTGCAGTAACAGACTGCCATGCTCACGGCCTCAAAACATGCCACAGTGAGTACAAGTGAGTGAAGGTTCAGCATCTTTCAGGATTTCAAGCACACAAAGTGTAACAAATATAGTCATATATCTACAAAAACATGCATGTGATTGACCAGAACTCCCAGATATGACGCTAGCAATGAGCAGAGCGAGAACGAAGACACGCTCTCACATACCCACATCCACGCTCACACTGATCTCATTTACAGATGACATGGGGTTGGAAGGGAGTAACATGCAGTCGGCTGGGAGTTGATACTGACCTGTTGATAAATTCCTCATAACATGAATAAATGGCTGCTAAGCAGACAGCTACAAGATTTGGCAGGACCCTGGGATGGGGGCATTGTCCAGTTGGACCATGCATGCTGAAAAACAAAAACCAAGATGACATCCTCGTGGGGAAGATTTCTGTGGGTAAATACAGTCAGATAGAACCAGGTGCCAGAACTGGATAGACAACCATGTGGAATCTTTTACAAATAGTTATTTTAACGCTGTAAATCCCTGCTCAATGGCCCTATTTATGAAGCTGCATCCTCAGTTTATTTGATATGGTATCTCTACAGTCCCCCCAAAATCTCTTGCATGGCTGACCGTTATGTGATCGAAAGTTAACGGGACTCTCTTCTGTAGAGGCTCTGAGTTTAACTGTGTAAAAAGAATGTACACACAGCAAGGTCCATGTGCTTCCAGTGTGTAACTAGGCAGAAAACCCCAACCATTTTTGAAAATTAGTTAAAATAAAAACAAAAAACCAAAACAAACCAAAACCAAACCACAAAAAACCCACAACCTTCAGCAGCATTGCCTCATGGAATCTTCTAATTTATTTGCTGGTTGCCAGTACCAGAATGCACCAGCCACTCTTAACAGGCAGTAAAGAGATGAGCAGGGCTGGGAGAAGTAACACAGAGAAGCATGTACACAGAAATGGAAATATGCCATAAATTAAATTTAACTGACCTATGAATAAACTTCTTCACGACCTCCATTCCAGCATTCAGCTCATTCAAAGCCAGAATATACTCCTGAGTAAACAGCCGCAACCGGGGGCACTTCCCAAAATCCTGTCCAAAAAGGAGAGACTCAGTGAAGACGGTGAAACATGCCTGCCATGTACGTTGAAACTGTGGGTTTTCAAAAGAAATCAACTCAAGCACAAATTACTTCACTTTGTTATTATGCTGACAGCTTCAAGAGCACGGTATCACCACATGCTGAAGCAATGTTCTTCCCTCTAATAATGACATGCTTTCCAATTCTGCTCTTGCCCCTATACCCACCTTGAAAAAAAAGATGTGGGGGGAAAACAAAAAGAATCCTACTTGCACTTAAGTTTATTTTGTACACTTCACTTTACACCTTTATTTTGAAACACATTTGTTTGTTGTTTTGCATTTTTGCTACTGGTCATAACTGCAGTTTTTTAGAAATGCAACTCAAAAATAATTTTTTACTTCAGTGTTTGGCATCATATCTCTTTTGGTTTTAGAGAAAACTTTTCTGACATGCAATCAATAAGTGATCATGTATAAAACCAGGGATCAGTTCTTTCTCCAGGGACTTTACTCCAGCTACAATGTGAATTTGACAGGTGAGCTCAACAGTCACTTTCTTTAAATCCTGCAGTCAGAAAGGCATCTGTTAACCCAAATCCCGCATCTCCTCACATCACCTGCTATTTTTAGATGTGAAAGTAGTAAAATCTGCTGTTTGGTGAGTGTTATTCCACAGCACATTTCTTCACATTTACACAGGTGTAACCTTGTTACACAGGTGTTACAGAACTACAAAGCCAAATTTCCAAGTGGTGAACACGGCCCATTGAGGACAAACAAGCGCTCCCAGTTATCCCTCAAGCACCTGGCTGTGGAAGAAGAGCAATCCTGAAAAAATAAATCGCAACTGAAAGTTCAAAGAAATGCCACAAGTGGTAACGAACTGCTGGTCTGTTAAAGGGAAGATATATTCCCAAAGCACTGAAACCTTCTGTTATTTATTTTGGTTTCAGGGACTTCTATTGCACAACCTATATTAACATCTCATAGGTTTTACAGCTAAGAGAAAATTACTGAAAATGTGAATACAAGCCTAAGCAGAACAATGTCACCTTCAAGTCTAAGTGTCACTCTTTGCTAATACTGAGTGGCTACCGGGTAACTTCACCCAGCAAACAGACTGCAAGTGATTCCACAGTTGGTATTACAATTAAAATCATTAAACTTCTAACAACTCCTTCTGGCAGGTGCAAATACACTTGGTTCAAGGGCATGAGACCATATGTACTTCATATATCACTTGGTGCTGTCTGATTTCATGAACACTCTTTGCAAGACAGCTTTTGCAGTTGTACTTTGTTTATGAAATTTTTCAACCCAGGTAGGTGTCCTAACTGAAGTTACAACAGAAGTCCAAGTACAGAACAATACATACTATCAGTATTGTTTGCTCTCCCCAAAAAATAAACAATAGTGCTTATATTCAAACATTTGGGCTGAGCCTACTAACAGCTGAAATCCAAAAGTACCACGAGGTTGCTCAGCACTCCCCAAACAACTCAGCCTACAATAGTCTCCAGTCCTGCATGTAACCAGTAGTATCAGCAATACAAAAAGCTACCCTTCTTCTTTTGAGATTTCAAATGATAGATAAAAGAAGCACTCCTTCCCCATTTCACAGGTGGGAAACTGTGGAACAAAAATTGTCATGAACTTATCAAAGACCACAGAGCAAATTAGTGGCACAGGCGGGAACAGACAGCTAGATCTCCTGCTCTAAGCACACTGAATTGCACGGGGCCTCCTGAGGTTCTGAAGTTTGCTGCCAACATCACGGCCCCCCTAAAGGATAACTTTATTTCCATGCACACACACACACACACATATTCTCTAAAAGAGTATCCAGTACAGAAGTCCCTGGAGAGCAGTAAAGTGCCCAAATCCACTCCAATTAATATATGACACCATAAATTCTCTGACTACACACTGCGGTACAGACATGTTGATTTTCAATCTGCAAATGTTAAGTATGGTAAATATACCCAATTCTCTGAAGCTAACCAAATACAAGCATTACACTATGCATTTAGATTTTATTTGAGACCCCTCAAGAGCTCTGTATGCTTTAAAAAAATCCGTCTGGAATCCAAGAATAACATTTACAGAATCTTTCATTGAACACTACAGAATATTCAAAAATGTTTACATGTCTGCAGAGTGCAGGCACAGAGCCAGGAATATGACCTTTTGGCCATCTTGGGCTTTATACCTAGTTCTGTAAAGTTAAGGAGTTAAATAATAATATGGTTGCCAAAATAAGAAATATGAACTGTTTTCTACTGGGTTCATGGGATACACAGAAGGACGGCGGATGGTCTCTAAAATTATATCAGTTAGTGAAAAAAAGTTGACTGTGGAGTTACAGAGGTATGAGGCCTATCCTTCAGATCACAACCAAGTCAACTGCCTTAAATACTTTGTCTTACTGTTTTGTCACTCTTTGCCACAGCATTGTGAAGTAAAACGTTTTTATGTAACTTAAAAGCCATGGCAAGAAACTTAATATGCCAGAAAGAATGGAGAGCTGGTGAATACCAAGATCTCTCTAAGGAAAGGAATATCCATCATGTAAGAATATCTTCAGGGGGGGCAGGGGGGAATCTGGTATGCAGGGTGGAGAGAACAAAGCTGGCAGGGCAGTCTCCTGGCATTTATTTCAATCACTAGCAAGGAATTGATCAGCAATGAGAAGAGAGAAAGCCTGGGAGGAAGCCATCATAAAATGACAGAGTACACAATTCCCGGAACAAGAAGGAAGAAGAACAGCAGAAAAGCATAAGGAAATTCAGGAAACCTAAGTAAGAACTCATTGGACATATGTCTACAGAAAAATGGAAATCCAGAGAGCTGGGAGTGTCTTAGAGAAAAAATGTTGATGGCCTCAGCTCAGGACCAACAAGGTCCCTATTCTGATTTTGTGATTTAATGGATTTTAAACCATTATAAGGAAGGCATCTGGGGAGTAAATAAGGAGCCAAGAGCCAGGTGGGAGAGAGCTGGAGCTGCACAGGTGGGCACTGCTGCCAAAAGAAACATTCCTCAAATCAAGGCTTTGCTTAGCTGCTTTTGAAAGTCCCCCTGAACACTTATTAGTTCTGCATTTATAAAGCAGCACACGATTATGTGCAGCATTCACAGTTTGGGGGTCAGATTTAGGTATCACAGTGCTTTGATCATTCTAAGCAATTGAGCAGCTGCTAATTACAAAAGGTATCACAGTTAAAGTTCTCCAAACTGACCAAATTCTTGTAACACGTGCACTCACCATGTTGTGTTTGAGAATCCTCTGTACCACTGGTGTGAACACTTCTATCACAACCATGGACCGCGGGCGCTCTCGGCAGTGCTGTAATGAGCAACATGTCATTTTGTGAGCTGCAGAAATTATGAAGATGAGTCTCCTCTGGCTTCATACTCCATGCATGATTACCCCAAGGGCTAAATCAATCTTTCCTGGGATTGGGGTACTCGTAACGCTGATCTCTCCTGTGGATTTGCTGGCATCTACAGAAGATTACCATGAGAGCTCACAAGCTATACGAGCTCCTTTCCCTA